>VMBQ01000186.1:125097-155757 GCA_007657795.1 Dreissena rostriformis
CTTTGTAAGCCCCAGATCGCTCAGGCAATTTTAGAGTATGCTGTAGACACATCATGTGAGGCTGTGATGAACTGTATTCATTAAACAGATTGCATGATGGTGGCACTTTGCTGCATCGTTAACCATGGAGAGGGGCGACTCATATAACGCAATAGCCGAGTCTTATGTAGATTCAGAGAAAGGCATTACGGACAAGCGACGGTGGGGTTCGATGGCTACGAAGACGGTGATTATAACAAAGACAAAACGCACCGGAAACGTGAATCATATTGTGAGTTTCAGCAAAGAAACAGAATGCTCATGTAAAAAAGGAAGACTTTTTGTCTCGTGACAGAAACAAGGCCGGCATGATTGCTCTGATCAGCACAACTCTGACTAAAATGGGATGCTATGTTGTTCTCTCTTCAGGGGGTGCAGACGTTCAAATTGTTAAAGCAACAGTATAACGATCCCGTCGTAGAACCACAACGTTGGTGGGCGAGGATATAGATTTGCTCATCTTGATCCTGCATTACTACGAAAGGGACAATAAGACCATCTACTTCCGCTTTTATGTAAATAAATAGTGAAAGGAACGCAAAGTGTATAATATTAACCTTTTGAAAGAACTCGTGCTTATTCAGGCTGTAATTAATCTTCAATGGTTTTCAGCAACGGTAAAAAATGAAGTCTACAGAAGTTAGTAAAACCTGATCCTATCATGAAGTCATGTGCTGGTTCATTCTCTCTTCCAAATGTCGTAAATTGGATTTTATGATAGGTGTTGTTTTGCCCGCCTGAGTGGTACACCCCAACCCATCTGGCTGATAGACTTAATGGGTCTTTAAGTGTTGGTTGTATCTTGTTTGTCGATATACCTTTAAAAGGAACGAATAATTCATCCATGCCGACGCCAATTCCATATTGGGAATAAAGCAATGTGTGCAGATTGGTATAGGCATATACATTATTTGAAGATTGCATGTTGGCATCTGATTGCAATTACTAACAGATTGAAAAGTCTGTTTATGTTCGATTATTTGAGATTTAAAATCCACATCCGTATAATGGAATTTAGATTTGTTTAATATAAATTTATGAAAATTTCATATCTTGAAACTAATTGTCTCTCGTATTTTTCAGCAATACGATAATTTGGCGTCGAGGACTTTACGCTAGAAGATCATTTTTATGTTGTTTTGGCGTGGGATTGCGAGTGTGTTTTGGCGTGAGATTGTGTGTAATTTTGGCGTGAGCAACATAATAACTTTAAACATATTTATAGAGATGCTTGTCCTTTGCCTGTATCGTATGCAATATAACTTTATTTTATACGTTAGTAGAGAATACATTTCCCAATTATGAATATACATTTATAGTAATAATGATGAAACAACGAATTTGATTCACTATATAGAGCCACATTTTATTCGGTTTTGTGCAAACCAGGTTACAGGTTAACTATCGAAGTTTCAGATGAATGAGTTTCAACTAAAGGTAAATTGGAAGTGTGTGAATATTGCAGAAGACACAAAATCTATACATCTCTAAAAGTGTTTAAATTGCAAGATATGTTCCCTCCTTTATGCAAGGTTAAACCTTTATTGGACAGTAGAACTATTGATATTGGAAAACAATACAAAATTTGGAAATGTGCAATAGGAAGTACTATCTACTTGTTTATTATCATAGCATCTGGTTATTATTGGTGAATCTTTACTGCTTAAGACTAGCCAAGGTTGCCAATACGGTTAACTATAACACAAACAATTAGTTTGATCATACGAAGGTGTAGTAAATAATTGCGAGACGATGCATGAACCGCAAATACAACTTAATCTTGGAGAAATATAACAAATTCACAGGTATAAGCACGTGTGCGACTTTGTAATGTCAGTATTTATAACATCATATTAGTATTACCAGTAATTTTGTAACAATTCTTCTGACAATGAAAAAATGATTTGGTAGATCAGAAACAGTTCTACCTCCCCGCTTTTTTTAATTTAGACCGTCCTTTGATTCCATCAACATTGCACACCGTTAACTATCTGTCATTAAGAATGATATTCTGATGAGAATGGCATACATATTTCACATTAGAATTGCATGCACATAAAGAAGTCGGTTAATTAAAACATTATAGAACATGCTAAAAACGGCATATTCATGATCATCATTTAAACGAGATGTGAGCCTTTATCATTTGAATAATAATTTAATATCGCAAACGTACTCTTAAAGGGACTGTCCACTAGATAAAGCGTCGAGCGACGCGAAACGATATTTTGGGAACCTACGAGGATTGCTTATATAGCTAAAAAATACATCCGCATTAAACATGAGCGTCCGTGGTCGAGTGGTCTAAACAGGTAGCCTTTTACTCTAGGACTCCAGGAATCCGGGGGTCAGTGGTTCGAGCCCTGTTGAGGGTTACTTTTTTTCCTTTTTTTAAATTGTTTTCTTGTTTTTTTTACTGGAGATTTTTAGTTCAAATGTTTAAATTTATCAATATAAAGCATTTAAAGCATTTTAATGACAAGCTTCAATACATGCCAAAATCTAGTGGACAGTCCCTTTAATATTATTGGTTCTGTAAGTAGCTGTATTAATGTACCAACAACAATATACGAACCTACCAGGATGCGGATTGCTTACATTCTCAGGATTCAATTATTCTTAAATGTTTGATTACCTTGAAACTAGCTTTACCGTTATCTTGCTTGTTCCTGTATATGCACATATATAAAGAACCGAAACCGTCAGTCCAGAACCGCTTAATATTACAGCTCACTAAATTGTTTGCGTTAGATCTTAAACAAGATCTTTTTATAAAACATTTATGCATTTAACTTGCATAATACGTAATATATGGTAATAATTGATTTAATTTGCCCCTGTGACCTTACTTTTGATATCAAAATCGACAAGGGCCTTAATTCTTTTAAGACTAATTAGCAATCTGGACGATAAAAATCCTTGCTGAAAGGATTTTCGATGTATCGTGTTGTCATGGCACACGCTTACTGATTTGGACATCTGACACTTGTTGAACCTGCAGATCGAAAGGCTTCTTTTGTTTCATCCGAGTAACTGGCATACCATTTTGGATGATCGTATACCAAAGCGATTAAGATGTTTCCTTCTCCTGAGACATATTAACCATAGTTAAAGTCCTATTGATTTTAGAAAACCAGCATACAAATTAAGATGATTGAAGGTCGAAATGTTACTACCATAATATCCGGAAGCGAATCATATGCGGAAGAACAGACTGACCTTACGACAGACCGTCAGACAACCGAAAAATAATATAACACCAATTATTGTATGCCGTACCATTTGGGTCAAAAGTACAAATACGCCAACAGCTAAAAATAGATATCACCGCTGTGACTAAATTGTTACCGCGGTGACAATGTTATCACTGCGGTAACAATTTTGTCACCGCGATGATATCTATTTTTTCACTGCGGTAACAATTTTGTCACAGCGGTGATAAATTATGACTGTTGGTATATTTTAATACCTGCTGTTACATTTATTTCTTTGGGTCAGTTTTCAACCATTTTCCCCGTAACAAACCGAGATTTTTTCAAGAAAATAATTAAATATTTAATAATAGTTTAAAATAAAATTAAAACGGATGAATAAGGATAGTTGATTAGTTTATTCATATGTTTTTTTTTTTAAATATGTTTTTGACATTTTGTCCATAGTATCACCGCAGTTACAAATATATCACCGCAATGATAAATTAATGACCGCAGTGACAAAATTGTCACCGCGGAGACAATTTTGTCACCGCGGTGATTTCTATTTTTAGCTGTTGGCGTATATGTACTTTTGACCCAAAGTCAAAGTTTATTCAAAGTCAGGGATAAACATCAGTCAGTATATGATTGACATTCTGTATGGAGTTATGTTAAATTGTTTAATTTCGTGCGTCACGCGCGTTTCTATATTACAGTTATGAGTTTATATGATGGATTATGGTGATTAACGTGAGACCGAATTTATAGAATGAATGTAATTGCTGTGCCTCAATATTTGTTTCACGTACCTACAGTTGCAGCCTGATATTTAACGCACATATGTTTTGCACCATGAATATGATATGAGGTATTGCAATAGATAGTTATTACCAACTAAATAATTGCTAGACAAATACATTTGTGAAATGAGAAGGCATTATCTGAAATTAAAATATGAAACTGGTTGTTTAATTGCAGTTTTATTGCAAACTGTTTTGCATCGCATAAATAACAGATATACGTCGGGCTAAAAAATAGATGTACTTAAACTTCGAAGTATGTTTTATGTATCTTTCCTAAAAAAACAACAATTTGTCACAAAACGACATTCACAAGTGACTCAACTGTTGTTGCATAAATTTCATTCTTCTGCCCGCTGAATTAACGTTTTGGAAACTGATATAACTTTAAACAAGAACCTTTGCTATACACACTCTTAATAATGATTACAACGAACACATCTCTATTTCTTCGCTTATTGAGCATAATTATTTCTTTTCGTGCTTCACATGAATTAATTTAAACCCTTATAAATGGTGTATTAGACGTACACAAAGTAAAATCTGAGACACTGGTAAGATAATACTTCAGAGCAAGTTTTCTACCGTCGTGTATGTTGCTGCAAAACTGTTTAGACAAATCTGTTCCTTCATCTCTAATTGCATTACATTACCGTGTTTTTGTTCATATTGTATATGCATGTGTTTGCCTTCTTAAAATAAAATGTGTGAAAATAAAATTTAAGTCAGGTTAGATTTATACACATCTCAAACAATGAAATGTATTACTATCGTAAATGCTATAATATCTCAATAGTTTAAATAACTAACAAATAATGTGTTTACTTAAAACTAAAACAAGTTACCAAAGAGTGGGGTGCCCAACACTTAAATCTGAGTGTCTACTTAAAACAACATCATGGTAACCAACGAAAAGAAATACTTAACATTGAAAACATTTTTTTTTAAACACATGTGCAAATGTGCTTAGCGATTACCATTGAAAAATAATTGTTAATTAAAGAATATTAATGTAAATCGTATACTAAAAAACACAACAAAACGTCAGTTGCAATGTTTGTGCAATGAAACTGCAAATTCAAATGTGAAACAATAGCATGTTAAATGTATGATCTGTTGCTAAATATATCAACTCAAGCGACGAAAACAATAAAATAATCTGACAGTTAACGCGTTAATTCAGAGCGTGCTATTGTACTAAAACACACAGTTTATAGAAGAAACGTTATAGCATTGACACAAGTGCAACTAGTTGTATTGCACTGTGACATATGTCCTATATTACGTACGCCGCCAACTGAATTATCATCTAAATATTTGCCAGACCTGCACTCGCATCGAGCATGTTAATGTCTTGTGAAGAATGCATGTGCTCTTGGAATGAAATGGATAAATAATGCGCAGACTTGAATCTCGAAAACCTTTTTTATTGCATTAAAGAGCTTTTGCGTGAAAGTACTCCTTTCTGCAACGTCTTGCATGTTTCCACAATATTCATCTGTACACTTAAGGGGTGGCTTAACCTGTGCTAAAAAAAATTGACATAAATTGTAAGGAGTGAGCAGACTCAAGAGTAATGATATATGTGAGTATACTCACGCATAGCTCCTTCTTACTCTTGCTCCAACCTCGTTCTGCCACTCTATCTCCGCTTCCATTTCTCTATCTCTTCTCTACCTACATATCCACTACATCGATATATCCATACTCATCTGCTCTTCCCACATCAAAACTTACTTCGATTTGATTATACCACTCTACATTAACATAAATGTTTTGGAACACTACTCGCCCAATGCATCGTTTATTCATGCTCGTGGAACGACTTACACTAAGCTTAGTTTAGCTTTCAGGTCAATGAACATATTACTGTTTATTTAATTCATGTATATGCATTCTGAAATACATATGTTCAAACCAAACTCAAGAGTTATAATACGTGTGAGTAAACTCACGCATAAAAACCAAACAGAGGAGTAAATTACCATAAACAATATAGCAGTCCTTAAAACCCTCAGTGGCATTCATTAGTGTGTCATTCAATTCGTTACATTTAATATATTTGATTTTGGTATAGGCCTATCTGGTCATGGATGCCGTTATCTATCAGACCATTGTTTTATAAAACGAATATTGCTGTGTTTTAATTTAATACAAGACGACGGAGAGATAATACAATATTAAATCAACTTCCTACTATGGGTAAACGCTTTTACATCCTTTACATGTTCAATTTGTACGTAATTTCATCGACTTTCGAAATAACACAAACAACTAAGCAAAGATATCGTCGTTTATTACAATTTATTAATTTATTGTACATAAAATGCATACTATTCCAATTTTTAACCCACGCTAGGCCAACAGACATTGCGGTTCGTTGCTTTTGTTGCTTGATTTGTTTTTCTTATGATATTAAAAATACTAAAAGAGCATCATCAAAATCAATATGACTTTCTGATGTAAGGATTATAATAATTCATACACAATTATGACCTATTTTTCTGCATTCGCGCACTTTTTAGACTTATTAATGAACGAATAAACCTTACTATATGCGTCGTTTTATGATTAGTTCGGCTGTGTATGATACATTAGTTGGAAACCAATTCTTGTCATGAATCTGTGCTTGACTTGAATGTTAATTCATTAAAACAAAACTGTTATATTGGACTGAAAGTAATTAACATATATTCCCATATAAAATGTATACCAATCAAATTTTAGTTCATACCGTACACGGGACTATAATACTATTCTGCAACACAACTTGACATTCCATTCTCGACACAAGAGCATTCCAATCGTTTACATCTCAATATGGACATAAACGATAAATCACATCGGATGTTGACTAGATGATAACGCATTAACAAATTATGTCCATTTGCGGAACAATTGGTTTAATCACAAGTACAACGTTCTGGTTGGTATTCTGCATGATAGTGTGACGAATGATTGTACATCAAGTATCTAAAATAACAAACAGCATCTGGTTATCATCATGAGTATGATAATCGTCATCGGAAATGTTCAATAACGTTGTACTTAACCGACTATTTTCTGTGTAAATTGTTAATGCAAGTGGTGTTGGCGAAAAGTAGAATTTTGTTTCGGCATTATAAATAGTTTATAATGAAACATTTGTCCAGAAATATTTAGTAGACGTTGTTGCGCAGACATGGAAAGCTAAGAAGACTCTGGCATTCATCGACAGCAATCGGGGTGCCATCGAAATGTAAACAAGCATATGTTTTGACAGGTCAGATCAATAAGCAATAACACATTCATACGGTATTCTATATGCACAAGATTGCTGTTATGTTACAGATTTAGCATTGTTAAAATTTTGATGACATCATTTCATTGCGACATTTTGTGTGCGTGTTTAAGTAATACATCGGAAACACTGAATCAGTGAATGTAATGTTATAGTAATTAATCATAGACACATTTTTCCACTCTGGAGCAGTCAACAATGTCAGATCAGTATGTGTAGTTTAGCACAAAAGTTCAGTGTATCAAAACAATGGCGTAAAAATCTAATTTTATTCCATTATGTCAGTATTATAAATTATATTTTTTATGGTAACATAAGCGTAAAATTAAAGAATAAGCGCATCAACAATTACCCAAGCATTATATTTAATTGTAGAAATCAGAGATATAAAAAGTATTTCAAGCACATGTAGGTGGCAAATGTTCAACCCTGAACATCCTAGAAAGTCACATCGACCCAATCACCAACAATATCAATGATGTCATCGGCGGAAGATGTTCTTGAGGGAGAGTAAAGGAAGAAAAAGCCATGATTGCCGACCGAGATCATGAACCACTGCGACACAAGAAAACAGCTGAGGCATGAGAAGTACACCAGCAAGGAATCTTGGACAGTGTACCAGAAATCCAACTTGGAGGTGAGAAAGAAGATGAAAATAGCCCAATGTGAATTGAGGAGTAATGTAACAACATTGGCAGAACGAATACCACAAGCAGCAGTAGAGCACCCTCCAGACCCTAACGAAGACCAGTCAGTCAAAGGCCAGTGTTATAGCAGGCAGAGATTGCCGAAGTCCTGAACGGGTAAACTGAATACTCCAGCGATCTAGGAACTACCCACTTCGACCAGACGCCAGTCTTTTTCAGAACGACCCCATACCAGAGGCGAACGACGAAAGTCCGTCCATACTAAAGGCAGAGGTGGAGGAGGAAGTGCGGAGTCTGAGGGTAGGACAATCAAAAAATCTCTTAGAGTGAAGAACGTCCCTATAAAGGGTATAAAGCAGGATGGAGATGCAACAACTGCAGCAATGACGGCTATATGCAAAGGAGGAGTGACAAAAGAAGTAGACCCAGTCCTCGGTCATCTCCCTATCAAAAATGGCAACCTCAAGCAAGAATTACCGCACCATCCGTCGTATCAGCCATCTCAGCAAAATCATGTTACGCATCATCCTCAACCGACTGAAACGTAAGGCCGAAGGAGTGCTGGCAGAAGAGCAGGCATGGTTCAGAGCAGGGCGGAGCACAGTGGAACAGATCTTCAACTGCAGAGTCATATTTGATAAATACAGGCAACACCAATGTGAGCTCTTCAACACTTGTATCGACTGTAAGATGATTTTGACCTCGTGTTGCATGATGACCTATGACGGGTTCAAAGAGGGTCCTACATGGACGAAGGGCTGGTACGATTCATCCAAGAACTCTACGGAAACGCCAGCAACGCATGATCCTCAACTGGCAGATCGGTGACTTTTTCAGGACATCAGTAGGCGTCCGTCAGGTATGTCTGCTCTCCCTTGTCCTGTTTAACATTTTTATCGAGAAGATAATGCAAGAGACCCTTCAATACCACCATAACACCGTGTTCATTGGTAGCAGACCCATCTCTTACATGCGATATGCTGATGACTTTCACTTCTTTATATTGCCATCATTTGTGGCAAAAGCAATGGACCCCAGTACCTCACCAATGTACTCTCTTAAAGCGCAGGATCATACGGGATGGAGGTTAGCACGGAGAAGTCGAAGACCACGATGAACAGCACGATCATCACCAGTTCAGACATATCGGTAACCATGAACGGCAAGAAACTGGAACAGGTGACCAGCGTCAAGTCCTTGGGATCAACCCTGTCCAAAAATGACAACAGTACCGATAAGGTCCGAATGATAATTGCCATGGCGACGGCAGCGATGGCCAGCCTGAACAAGTTGTTGACAATCAGCTCCATCAGCTTTCCCACCAAATACAGGCTCTAAACATCCCTGGTTGTCGCCAAATCTGTAGTCTACTGCACCACTACGAGTCCCAGACGCTTCGCGCGGAGACAGAGCCCAGGATACAGGCCTTTGAACACAAGTGTCTCCAGAGACTGATCCTAATCTCCAACATGGACCACAAGACAAACGAATACGTGCAGAACATGACATCATCACTTGCTGGCCCACAGGAATCCCTCTATGCGACCGTCAACCCACGAAAGCTGGCTTGGTTTTAACACGTTACCAGACACGACTCACTGTGCATGAGTGTGTCTCAGGGCACGCTAGAGTGAGGTCGACGTCGTGGCCGTCAGCAGACGAGCTGAATGGACAATAGACCTGAAACGCAGAGGATCTCTAATTCTCCCCAATTGCCAGACCGGTCAAGGAAATGATGATAATGATGGTTATAAAGACATATATCATTTTTATTTGTGATGATCTTGACGTTTAAACATACTGTTTATACATTATATAGGAGAGATCATACCTACCGGAAGACGTTAAAAAGGTTAACACACTGTATCTAAAGGAGTGTCTCTTAACAAACACAAAAGCAAAAAGTTAGCGAAAAAAGGCACCATGGGTGTCTAAATTACTGATTTTTTTAATTTTTTTATTGACAGTAATAATTTAATGCATTATTGTGTTCGCATCAAATGGAATGTGTTACTTTGTTTTCATATGTAAAAGGCTTAAAAAATTAATACATGCTTTATGAAAAGTTGCTATAATATGTTGATTGTAAGATATAAAATGTATTAAACAGTATGCGTGCATGACATTTAAGAAAATTTATAACACAAAAGAATGTGTGTAAAATGGAAAATATTAATGTAAAAAGCTAACAGCACTTCACAAGCGCAGCAATTAAAAAAAAAAAAAACATTAAAAAAACAAAATACATTCAATTGTTTTAAAAGTGGATTTATACAATAGTAGGAAGTGATATATGATTCCTTGTATTGACTGAAGAACTATCACTAAGTGATAGTCTTTTAATGATGTTTCTGTTAATTTCACGAAACACGTTCATTAAATTACATAGTTCCTTAAAGCACTAAAAAGTATACACCGAAATAGAATGTATTGGTTGTCAGTGTATTGTAATTATGTCATGGGATGAACATCGCTCCACTTTTAGCACGCATTCCATTCTAGTGATCAAGTGTACCTTTCTATGATTCAGCTAATTGCCTCGTGACATTTAGTGCTATTCACTGACATATCGGTGTATTGTAATTATGTAATGCGATGAACATCGCTCCACTTTTAGCACGCATTCCATTCTAGTGATCAAGTGTACCTTCTATGATTCAGCTAATTGCCTCGTGACATTTAGTGTTATTCACTGACATAAAAAAAATGATTCATGATCACAAACAATTACCACGATAGTCCATTAAACGCTTGTTATACTTATGCAATTGTAAAACAAAATGCATATCCTGTTATTTTAATAAGGCTGCCTTTTTTTATTTTAATGTTTTATCAGCGCTAAGTGAATGTAATTTTATGAACTTTAGTAGTATAATCGGTATAATGGGTAGATTCGTTAATAATCTATCAAATGTATACACTGTCTTCGGTATGTTTTGTAAACAGGGCTTATTAAGAAGAATACAAAAGGATTTCAAATTTTTAAATAGCGTTGCAATGTCATTTTATAAACTATGATATATTGCCAAAAGAGGGAACTGTGATTTTGACATTATTTGTGTTTGTTTTTTTTCGGTCTCCCATCATGAAAATTTGTCAAAATGTTTCGATAGTTGGCACATGACAGCAAATGTTATTCTGCGCATGCGCTTTACACGGTTTACATACATTTACTAAATTTATTAGTTAGTGCATATTTATATAATTTGAACTCCGTGTAGTTACCAGACAAATGGAGATGGAATTTGACACCTCTCCGGTAGCAGGATGCTATTTTATGACAGTGCTGTATTAAACAAATTTCACGAACATTTCATTGATATTTATTAAATAGTTTGTAAATGTGTTTCAATAATAAATAATAGTATCATATATTAGTTACGTCATAATATCCCACCACACAGCATGTAATAAAAAATAAATAAAGCACGGTATGCTGTCTGTATGTTCCCGACAGTCGCCTTTAACTCATATTTCCGATTTCGTGACCAACCTGAAGACACATTTCGTTAAATCTGTAAATAGATCTGACATGATTTACAACGTAATGCGTTAATACATTGCTTTTCTTTTATGGAACTATTTCATCGATAATACACACACCGCTCTTAGTGTCAAGAACTGTCCATGCTATATTTATGCTTCAGAACGCAACGTGCATTCTTAGTGTTTCTAAGAGGATAATATTCACATGTGTTTTTTTATGTGAGTATTTTCCACTGAACAGCAAATCACGATCTATTTAACAGTAATTGTGCATGCTGGAGACGATGTGTGATTCTGCCAGGAAATCAGTATATACTTCCCTTTTGCACATACATACATTGGAAACATGTTGTTGTTTAATTCATTCGTCGAAAGATTGCATAGTTTACGGTGATTAAATGGAGTCATCTTATCTCTGTTGCATTGCTGATCGTAGGTTATCTGCCGTCTGTAATTGTTACTAACTGTGCTGACGTGTGCATCACCAATAAATATCAAGTAACATAGTGTTGGTTAATTTCATAGCTAAACGTTTATATAAATGCCAAATATACAAACATCATAGCAATGCCACGACGCATAAGTGGTCTTAAAATATAACATGAATCAGTCAAAAAGTATCTTTTTCACTGAACGAGTAAGTTAACCAAACGAAAGAAATTTGTCTTCACACGCCTTCATTGTTTTAATTCAGACTCATATTAAACAATTAACTCAAGGTAAACTAGTGTTATTAATTAGCTCACAATCGTAAACGAACACACAATCAATGTTAAAGAATGGAAATTATTAGATTCGTTTCAATTTTTGTATTATCATGGTCGAATTTCAAAGGACAATTGATATTGCCTTTTGATATCTTATATCTAATAAATGGTCAGCGGACATACATGATACAAAGAGTATCGTGCGGCTTACATAGCGTTGATATAAAATATTGTAGCGGGATCATACTTGAAACCCACTGCACTGACGCTATAATTTCACATAATCGGTTTAATCCAACGTTCAGCTTGGTTGATTTGTGTCGTGTACGCATATAATGTACATTAGACGACGTGGCATCATTTACAGACATTAACGAAGTTAAAACATCCATTCGTTACGGAATAAATAGTAACAAAGCTGTATGTTTTCTCTCGAATTTTATCCATATTCAGATTCATTATCAAATGTATTGGATTTGCATTTGTGATCACGGACATATGAAATTAAAGAGAGTGTCATACATGTCAATTGGAAAATGTAAAATAATGTTGTTGCTAGCGTGTTTTTCTCTTTTTAAACTTAACACATGATGAATAAGTGTTTTTAATTATTTTATATTCAACTAACGATATGATTCACTGGAACCTGTGCGAAACTGTTTTTGCTTTTGTATCTTTCAGAGACAGTTATATAAAGTTTTGGATGATAGGTGCTCATACCGAATTAAGTGAGATCACCAACTTTCAATATAACAACATAACGCTTTATGTTTATCTTCCATCAGTGCTGTTTGAAAAAAAAAACTTTTTTTTCAGATGTTTTCTTTTAAACATAAAAAAATAAACCAAACAGTAAAAATGGAAATCAAATGAGCCTGGCTCTGTGAAAAGAGGGTTTAATACATGTGCGTAAAGTATCGTCCAGATTAGCCTGTGCAGTCCGCACAGGCTAATCAGGGACGACACTTTCCGGTTTTAAGATATATTTCGTATACAGAAAGTCTCTTCATAGAAAAAATCCAGTTTAAGCGGAAAGTATCGTCCCTGATAAGCCTGTGCGGACTTCACAGGTTAATCTGGGACGACACTTTACACACATGACTTAAACCCCTTTTTCACAGAGCAACGCTCAAATATTGAAAAGAGAAAGGCAAAATAGTCCGATAATCAATATACTGTCCTAATAATGTTGACATGTTTAAACACGTTTCATTGCAATAAATTAAATTAAGGTAAATCCACCGTGACTGTCACTTGTACAAAGCATTTTCTAAATAGTCATATGAACCGAACACTTTGCGGAAAATATGTTTCATATCTTTTATAAACACAGGTTAAGTGTCACCTCTTGCGATCGCTTAATCTTTCGTCTATTACCTGTCTCCTTTTATTTGTGTGGGTCTTCTTTAGTTTGTGTCTCAATCGTCAATGCATCTCGAGTGTTCTCTTCTTTATTTTGTATATCTTTGGTTTTCTGTGCACTAGATATCTGTTTCGATCTTTTTTTTCAGATACTTCTTCATTTTTTCTTTCTCTGTCTTCTCTGTATATATTGGCTAGAAGCGTTACAAAAGGACGATTGTTTCTGCGAAGTAATTAAAGGAATCAAACCTTTATCAGTATTGCAAACAATTCAGGAGTTCCACAGCGACCTTCCATTTTGTCTATTGTTAGTTACACAACTGGCCTCTGACCTTTTGTTAAAAGAAGATCGCACATAATTCCTCTCATCAATGCTTATTTGTGCCCTCAATTTCATGAATATATCGGATGTTCTTTAAGAGTACACATAATTACGTTTCTATACATTTAGAAAGTCACGTAACCTTTGACCCATTGAGAAAATTTAAAGGTCGCGCATTATCGTCACATTGTCCTTTATATGTCGACAACTGTTTTTATTTTTTAAAGATTCTGCACTATTTGAAAGTTATTGCAGCCACCAGATGTGACTTACTGATAGACGGACGGATGATGTGTATACCTATAGTCCTCTCCTGTAGGAGACTGATTAGTTCACATCTCAAAAGAAAAGAATTGTAATATAAAGAAGTAAAACTCCAATTTCTCCAGCAGTATTGCATTCCTATTATACAGACGTTCGTGGTCCTTTATTTATGGCAAGTGACCAATTGCCAAAACAGAACAGTACGGCACAAAACGAAACAACATATACACATAGTAGAATAAACCTGGGGTCACCGCCTTGGAACGGTCAATGCTAATCACTTGGGGTTTAAACCGGTTTTAGAGCGCTCAACCTCACACTTGGCCCAGCAATATTCATGATACATATAAGTGTAAATAAAATTTAACCTCATAGCATTGCAACTCAAATTAAACAGTAATACAATGGAATTAAAACGCATTCAATTTAATTACAATTTAATTACTCAATGGTCGGAAGGAGACCAAAGCAACAGAGTTACAACTTTTTGAGGCACGATGAAATAAAATTACAAACACGTATCAACTACATCCCTTCTTTTTACAAAAATATTTAAGAATAAAGCATCATATAGTTATTATTTCAGATCATCATCGTGGAAATACAGGAAGAAGCAGCAATATTGAGTGTAAAAGATCCATAGTACATAGCTTGGTTTTTAATGTGAATGTAATATATAAGGAAAATAAATGTAAATGACAATGAATGTAATGCCTAAAAAGAATAACCGTATAGACTGAGGCGATAATTTATCAAAACGAAAGTTATACTAGCAATGATCTTTACACGCGTAAGTCGGTTATAGTTAGTTACAAAATGTCAATACAGAATATTAGAATCATTATAACAGTCCATTTTTGATTATACAAGGTCTATTAACAAGTGTAAGCTCCGTACTATAAACGTATGATCGGTAACAGTTGAAGCTCATCAATAATGAACATTCTGCATGATGCCTTTACCAAATGAGGACAAAAGCAAGACGTCATACATTTTTGTTTAAATATTCACCATCACATTGTTTGTCTAAACATTCAGTTTGAAGATTTTAAATTAGTTCTAATATAATAAGATGTTTTAATTATGTATAAAATAATCACTTGTTTGGTACTGATTAACATATTTTGAAGGCGTGTAGGTAACACACATCGGCAACACGCATTTCATGGAAACAAACCCATTTTGGTGAACTTGCTGAATAACCTTTGATATTTTGCAATAAACGAAGTCAATACTTAAAACCAAACTCACAATTGAAACCATCCCAAATATTTATTTTGAAACAAATTGTAAAAAAATCTAATATAACTTAATTCAATTAAATAAAACAGGAACACGTGGAAGTGCGTGTCACATACAATTCCATAAAGGCACGCAGTAGTTCATAAAATCTATCAAACATGTCACGAATCAATTCTACAAAAAGAAAATTCTTACAATAGCTTTGCCTGTCCCAGAAATAAGACTTCCATACGGTAAAGAATACAATTACTCGTTTGTGATTCAAACAGAGAGTTTGTTCAAAAATTCATTTCAATATATTGCACAACTTTGAATATGCTTTACATTTATAATTAAATGACATTAACAAGTTTTATGGTAAGAGAATATATCAATAATTTGTGTCCAGAAGGGCTTTTCACACACTTACAGCAATATATACATTACAATATAATGTTTGTTTCCTTGGTTTGTAGAAATCATACTTCAAACTGTCCAAAATATGGCTTTATTTGTTTTACCATTACGACACAATCTTGATGTAATGTATTATTGTAATGAGCGTGTGTATGGCGAAATATTATAAATCATTTTGCATGTTTTGACGTATTCAGTAACTAAACTATCATATGCCGGCGGAACATTATTGGAACAGACAAGGGTATCGCATAAAACACTTGTTTAATTATATTTTCTATCAATCTTCATAAGTAACCTGTCCTCTGAACTCGGCACAACTAGCATATTCATTCAAACATTGGTTACATAGTCGCCTTTGTTCTTCGGGCTCGGTACACATAGCATATTCCTTCAAATGTATACTTACATAGTTATGTTGGTCGTTTAGTCTCATTATAACTAGCTTATTCCTTCAAACGTATTCTACAACTGTTGCGTCATTAGTAACTTCGTCCTGCGGGCTCGTTACAACAAGCCTATTCCTTCAAACCTTCAAACGTATGCTACCACTTTTATAAGTGTTTATGAATAGTGTTGTTATTGTTTTGTGCTTGTTTTTGTTTTTTAATCAAAAAGCTAATTGTACAATGGCTTCTCTTCCAAAAAGAATGTTAAGTGATGCCGACTGTAAACAGGATATTATACACAAGACTCGAACTTTAAATTGGAATGCGATATGTGGTGTCGTGCGTCAATCTTATATAACGGAACAGGTGATCTGACCTAGGATTCAATCGAAGAGTGTGTTGTAAACAAATGTAAAGATAAGCGTGTGTTTTTTCTTCTGAAAATCACTGTTACTAATACTGACGAGATCCATTTGGTTGCACCTGATTCTCACTTTGCATTAACTTTTTTTAAACCCATAATTCTTGAGTTGGATATACGGAAATAATTCAGTTTAAAACATCCAAGTGTGCGCGAACAGAGACACTCTCCTTAACTAAATGAAAGGCACGTAAAAGTCTAACTAGGTAATGGTCTAAATGTTTGGAAAACCTACTAATGTGTGGTTTGTGGTGAAACTAATGTGCATACATGTCCAAAATTAAACTGCAGTATATTGTGTTTAATACTTAAAGGTAACTTACGTTTAGACCCAGAGTTAAATCGAAGAGTTTGTTAAATAGTAAGATTATCGTGTCTGTTTTCTAATGATCAATGTTCTTGATACTGATAAAATGCATTTTGTTGCACCTGATTCTATTCTAGCATTTACTTTGTAAAACCATTAACATGTCTTTTGGAAAGGCTAAATGAATTCTGTTTAAAAAGTGTGTGTTTGTGCGAAGTGTGCACATTACGCTTGGTCTTGGTACAAATACTGCTTTTATCGACATTATACAAATACGAATGGCTCATGGTTAATGAGTTAAAGTTAAGTCAATAGCCATACTATAAGTGAGCTGTGTTAAATATGTTCTTTACTTCTTTCGTTTACACAAACACACGTGCTGCTTACTGCGTCCGCGGTCACACTGTTCATACTCATCGGATCGCAGCGTTAAAGAATACTTTCGCATCTCAGTGATTACATTACTTGTGTAATATTAGCATATTCAATTATGCAATATTAATATAGTTCCATAATCAGCACTCGAAAAATCTACTTATGGCATTACTTCTAAGAATATAGTTAAAAACTATCGTACAATCTGTACAATAGTTTGGATTAAAAGAGGAGCTGCTTCCCATTCATGTAGAGGCTTCTTTAATAATAGTATTACTTGACTTTAAGGGTCTTTAGAAAAATGATCGCTGTTTTGGCAAAATGTATCATGAACAAACCACACTAATGAGAACGCGTAGGCGAAACGCGTATACCCACATACTTAAACGAAAGTGGACCAATGCAAAATCACAGTTATTTGTGATTATATTATGTTAATTATCCATATAATATTACTCTCTAAGCTTGTTTGCTCGATCATGAGGAGTTTTTATTATTACGTCCAAGTTACAGATTTTGCAAATACAAAGTCTTAATTAATAATCAATTAGTGTCTTGCGTCGCAGTTAATTGCTAAGAACGTGATTATAATTATAAATGCATTATACCTCGCAACTAGTGCAACACATAATGCATTTACACAAGCAATTATATATTGATATGCGATGTTCTGCAAATAAGTAATACCCACATCACTATTGTTCAAGATGTTCATTTATAATTGTGTGCATTATGTTAAGAGATGATCGTTAAGGAATAAAACAGCATGAACGAACATAGTAAATGTGCGGTTACAGACAAAATTAGTTCGAAAGAAATACAGTCGTGTCTCAGATAATTGATGTGTAGTCTTGAAATAACCAACAATATAACAAAGTTTACCACCAAAGCCGAATGTTCTATTTGGAATATAACCAAACGTTAGTCATCCTTTGCATAACAGGGATTTCTAACTCCAACGCTTTATAAATGTACATAGCTGATTGTTATTTACAAATACATTTTGATAGGTATTTTTGTTCTAACATAAAAAAACCTTAATCTAATATATAATCTATATGTTTATCTATATAACATCAGAATAATGTAGACATTGAACATATTAAGGATATTCATATTCGAGAAGAGAATATTACAAATGTAAAATGTCTTTACCTCTTAGGGTATTGCTGCGTATTTATTCCATCTGTATATGTTTCAACTTTAAGTCTATGTGCAGATACTCTTCGTCTTAAGAGAGAGAAAAACTGCATTGTCATCACTTAAATATGATTGATATTCAAATAGGTTTAATAGTTAAAAAGGATTGATATTAAAAGCTGCCATCAATACACACGTTTTCAATTTTAATAAAATTTGCGCACACGTGTACCATGCTCGAAACTTAATACGCTGTGGTGTGTTTACATTTTAGCCCCAGGTTCAGATTTTGAAATTCTTTAGGATAGGACCTCATCTGCTGCTTTGTGAAAATACTTTCTACTTTAGTATTTGTAAAAAGCTTTTCATGGTTAATAGTGACAGCGTGACAATCTAATCATTGGTACAGGGTATGGCTAAATTACATAAGGAGATATATATTTGTGAACGACATAAGAAACTATACGAAATCTTTCGAATCATAAAGGAACATACTCACTATAAAAATGACCCGATGGGTGCTAAATATCTCTAGAATATGAATCATACACATTTGTACTATAAAGTATGAGAAACTAACAAGTGTGCACAAATATATAAATGATAGACTACGGTTTCGTGTGTGGTGTATATAGTAGTGTGACTTGAGCGCCGTAATTAAATCCGGTGGTCTGCATGGAATCCGATTTTTGGCCATGGCAGGAGGGGTTATATAAATGATAAATATTATAATAAGGTAATAATCCATAAAGATGACGTGTTGTTCGATTAACGGTTGTTCTTGATCGTTTACGGAAAATGTGTTTCTAAGCAACTAGTTATAACGAAGTATGTGTCTCAAAGTCCCATAATGTTCCAAATATTGACATTTGCAAAGTTATATTCCTTTCTTAGAAAAAAAAGCTATTTATTTTGGATTAGTCCAAAGTCTTCAGTTTAAGACTTATACGTCTTTCAGTGCAAACGTCATAGGTATCGTTTTCATTATAAACAAACGCAGGATGATCATTATTTCGTGGGCAATTTTCGCTGTCGACATATATCAGACGTTGTAATGTACAACCTTGAAAAGTTCAAGGCGACCCAACGAATTTTGCAGATGGTTTCTTGATTTTCCATCTGTCTACGCAAAACTAATATTTTGCCTAACGTTAAATTCAGGAATGCAGCATTCCGATCAGTCTGCGAACGTTGTGTTGTTGATCAGATATAGGTGCCAGTTTATATAAGATATATTCTATAAAGAACATAACCTGTTCCTAGTGCTTTTTTGCCTTGATAAAATGCATTTTAAAATAGTACAAACACTTAAAAAAATATAATGATGGTTTTGAATTGAACCTCGCTTATACCATTATTGTATTTATGTTATTCTTTACTTTGTGCAGTGCATTGGCTGCGTTTATTGGTGCAGTGCATTGTCTGCGTGTATTAGTGCTTTTCATTGGCTTTGCGTGTATGGGTGCAGTGCATCGGTTAAGTGCAATTACTACGTCAATTGGTACAGTAAATTAGCTGCATGTATAGGTGCAGCGCATGGGCTGCGTGAACGGATGCAGTGGCAAAGTGCAATTTTTACGTCAATTGGTACAGTGCATTTGCTCTATGTATATGTGCAGTGTATTGGGTGCGTGTATGGGTGAAGTGCATTGGCTACGTGTACGGGTGTAGTGCATGTGCTACGTGCATGGGTGTATGGGTGCAACGCATGGGCTGCGTGAATGGGTGCAGTGCATTGACTGTGTGTATGGGTGTAGATCATTGGCTGCGTGTATGGGTACAGTGCATTGATTGCGTGTATGGGTGTAGATAATTGGCCGCATGTATAAATGAAGTGCATGGGCTGCGTGTATTGGTACAATGCATTTGCAAAGTGCAATTATAACGTCTATTGGTACAGTGCATTAGCTCTATTTATATGTCAAGTGTATTGGCTGCGTGTATGGATGTAGTGCATGGGCGGCGTGTATGGATGCAGTGCATTGGTTGTGTGCATGGATGCAGTGCGTTGGCTGCGTGTATGGGTGCAGTGCATGGGATGCGTGTATGGGTGCATTGCATTGATTGCATGTATGGGTGCAGTGCATTGGTTATGTGCATGGATGCAGTCTTGGGCTGCGTGTATGGGTGCAGTGCATGGGATGCGTGTATGGGTGCATTGCATTGACTTTGTGTATGGTTGCAGTGCATTGGCTGCGTGTATGGGCGTATTGCATTTGCTGCGTGTATGGGTGCAGTGCATTGGTTGCATGTATGGGTGTAGTGCATTGGCTGCGTGTATGGGTGCAGTGTTTGTATTGCGTGTATGGGTGTAGTGCATTGGCTGCGTGAATGGATGTAGCGCATTGGTTGCGTGTATTTTTTTGTACATTGACTGCGTGTATAGATGCAGTGCATTGGCTGAGTGTATGGGTGCATTGCATTGACTGCGTGTATAGGTGTAGTGAATAGACTGCGGGTATAGTCGCAGTGCATTTTCTGCGTGTATTGGTGTAGTGCATTGACTTCGTGTATAGGTTTAGTGCATTAGCAATAAACTGAACCTAAACACGCATTAAATAAACTTCATCTACACACACAACCAATGCACATCATCAATACACTCAGAGCCAATACACTGCACATATCAAAGCCAATACATTGCACCTATAACTCTGCCCATTTACGGCACCTATACAGACAGCCAATACACAGCACATATACACTCAAGGCAAATACACTGCAAATATACACACAACCAATACAATGCACATCATATACACTCAAAGCCAATGCACTGCACATATACATACAGCAAATGAACTGAACCTATACACACATAGCCAATGCACTGTATACAAACACGCAAAGCAAATGCAATGCATCTTTTCACTCAGCCAATGAACTACACCTCAACACCCAGTCAATACACATCACCTATAAACGCAGCAAACGAACTGCACATATACATACAGCCCATGCAAGATAATTATTACACAAGTCGTTATTTCGTTATGCACCCGAAATTTATCATTTGAAATTTAGTTAACCGGTTAGTTATTATTGAATTGGGGGATGTTCTTGTTTTACATCTTAATGTGCATATATGATTTACAGTTAAGAAACATATTGAACATCCTTAACGTTAGATAATTTCTTGAAAATGATTCATGAGTCATTCTTTGGCATCTCAATATAATGTCGATTCTTAAATAGTATCTGGTAAGGCTTTATTGTGCTTTTTGTAATTCTTTTGCAATCACTGGCTGCGGCACATTCAAAAGGGGATGAGTCTTCTTTAATATTTGTAGTTGAAGTAGCGATTTCTAATTAGGTGGTTATTTCTAGAAGCCAAGGCTTGAGTGCTTACATGTAATTATACTAGTAATTTCCTAACACGTGAACATGTAAATAGGTAGTAATTGCAAACAGGAGATCTTTGTGTGAACGAGCACTTGTTCAATAGCGGAAGAGTTGAAAAGCGAAGCATTTGAATGCGTCAGATTCCTGAAAAGTGTTTTGAAAATTTGGTCGGTGCGGACCTATTTTTCAGTTTGTTGCTATGATACAATGACGTTTTGATCAAATTTGTTTTGTTTTGTTTCGAAAACAAACCACTTTTGTAGACTTAAAGATGTTGCGTATAACTATTTTTTTTTTCGTTTTTTTTTTCTGAAAAAACAAACACCGGGAATAAATATTTGTATTAGTTATATATTATTTACCGGTCAAGCAGGGCCAAGAGGTCATAACATACCGGTACAGCACAGCAATATTGACCCTAGAGCTTACCGGGCCGACATGCCCGATGTATTAACTTGTTTTTACATAAGAATTTCAACAATTAGTTGTCCTCGAGAACTGTCAGCACTTCCCCTCGCCATGTTTGCAACAGTTGAAAGAAAAGTTTATAACCGTGTCAATACAAATCGATGCTACCTTTTAAGAGAGTTTAATCTAAACATTACAATTTGCACAACACTTAAAAAATAAGTTTCTTACTTTTGGCGTTTTGTGAAAAAATATCATATTAGATAACAAACTGGTGCTATTATTTCCCTAATTCGTTCGTCCGAATATAAATACAGTATTATCTTACTTGCAATGATAACAATCATAAAACACAAAGACATAGTTCGTTGGAAGACAGTCTTTTTTATTCGATAACACAGCAAACGTTATCTGATTTAATCATTTCAACAAGAACTTGAATGGCACTGATCAACTACTCAACAACAAACAACTTCGCACAATTAATACATGAGAGCAATATGCAACTACAAATCGTTCACGTATAACGCAATGCGACTCGCCTAGGAACCAGAGATGAACCCTTTGTACCTCTTTTGGCAAGAAACCCCGGAAATATGTGCCCAGTTCTCTAATGTCATATTGCAGAGCACTGGGCTTCACCTATACTAATGATCAATTGAAATGACAATAAGCAGTTAAACAATTAACTTGAATATTAAAATTACAACTGTCTATATATAAGACATCAAAATAAAACAGTTTGACAAAGATAAATTTATATACATTCACACAATGCATATAACATAATCATTACCTGATATGAGCTACATAAACGACAATTGAAGCGAACATCAGATCGAAGAAACAAACACGTGCGAAACGACCTGATAACTACTGAAGCGTGACGGCAATTATTGTCTTCCTCCTTGCGTTGGTCCGAAAGTAAACACGTTATTTCATTACCTACAAGGACAACACTTATCCAATCATGAAAGACACAAAGGCATAGTTCTTCAGAAGGAGGCCCGCTTTTCTCTAACACACAAATCATGTGAAAAGTAATCACCATCGATTAAAATGATAGACAACTAAAATGTTAAACTATATACATTTCTATTGCACTTTGACAGAAGTTAACAGTATATAGCTTATAAACGGACGGATTACGAAATACTTGTATATAGAGATAAGTTTCTAATGATTTGTCTACTTGAAATGGATAATAATAATAATAGCGTTGTGTTTAACTTTTAATGTCGTCCTTTTCGAATCATAACAATATTTATCCCACTTTTACAGCGATTTCGGTTNCTGCTGTCGTCGATCCGTCTTCACGTGTAAAGCGCCGCTGTAATCAACACCAGTAACTGTAAAGGGTCGTGCATATGTGACTCTGGACGCCGAAAGTGGAGGTGGGACCGGCGCAGTGTATGATTTTCCCGTGATTTTTCTACAGTTCACACAATGATGTACATATATGTGACGTTAGCCGGCGGCGTCAAACGACGTCGCGCCAAATTCCCAACATGATCTCTGATAAACCGTAACGGAGGGCCTGAATCCTAAAATAATTTAAATTAATTTTAAATCGTAAACGTTTGTGTAAATAAAGTTTTAACACATATGGTATCAGTTCAAATGAAAGACAATTACGTTAAATAATTAGTTTAATTGAATTACAATGTATCCTCATCTACCTGTGTTGGCCAGTTGCAATGACCTATACATATCTGTGCTGTAGTTTAAATACTATGATCTTATTTGATAACTTATTGAGCACAGGATTCAACAAGTTTATTGACATGCGTAATAGTAAACCATTCTAATTTTAATTTTTAATCACTAGTTTTTAAAGCGTTGTCTATTTGATCAAAATATGAGATAATGAAACAATATTACATGGTGTTGTGCAACATTTGTGGCAAAATTATGCCTCTTTGTTTAGGTTAGTTTAGCTTAATTAGGTTATAATCATGAAATACCATTGACATCTTGTATTCAAAATAAAGTGCGATTGTTAACAAATAACTAATTAACATAACTCCCAAGTTGTTCATAAGAAACAATTGCAAATTTAATGCTGTATTGTTCAAATCAAATTTATAGCATCGTTAATCGGTAATTTAGTCTGAAGATGTACTTTCTTCTTCACTTTCTCATACAACATTTTACATGAAGCGTTAATTTAATAAAAGTTATCATAATTTTAACACGTGTGTACATAATATTATGTATAAATATGTACATATTTTTGAGGGGTCACTGAAACTGCATGCAGTTGGAATTAATTACCAAAAGAAGGGTATATAAAACAAAAATGCAAACACAAGATAAAAGAAATTAATTAAAACCTCAATAGTCTTTAACATTGGTACTGTATTGATTTATTTTCGACATGATACCATGTTACATTTATCTTATAATGACCATATGCTCGTCAGTCGTTGAAGTCCCTGGCGTCTATCAAAAAATCTAACAAAACGAAATATTGGAACAATTATGCTTTCTCTACCAAATGTGTACTTTCAGTTTTAACTAAAACTGTCAGTGATTAATACAACCGACATAATAGTTTGGCACACAGCCGTGAAGCTTTGTCAATCAGTTCTGCACTTTTAACGTCGATCCACACCCATGACCTTTAGTTTTGCGATGAGGTTCCTGTGTGCGAAATCCCTTAAAGCATCCCCGCGTTATTGAGCAGACACGTCATAAATTGACAATTTAGTCAGTTACTTTATACTTACACCCCGAATATTTACATAGACCTTCAAGGTGGCTACGTAGTGTTTGCATACCTACCACCGCTTCATATATATGTATATTTTTGCAACGTTGCTTAAACATTCAATTGAAGTTCGAGTTAATGGAAGGACAATCAATATTATTAGGATTATGTTCTGAATTGTAACCTTTTACCTCAAACGTTGACAATAACCTTGAAGGTTGCAAAGAAATACGTGCTTAAAATTTGCCGCCTCATATAGGTAAACAAATAAATAAAATAAATCCTCTCGTTCAAGTCAAGTTATCGATCTCTATTTTGACAATCAAGAACTTCATTTACATTTGATCACCCATAATGACCGCTATATTAAAGGTTCCCAAATTCAGTAGAGAGTTACAATAATACCAAGTTAAGTGACAGATAGGCCGACAGCCCGTCAATTTCGGTACAAAGTGATTGCTATATAGCGGTCCCTTCTACCACGTGGTATTCAAGGTACAAAAACTTCCCGTATCTTCATAATTATGTTTCTTCTCCACTTCACATTTTATCGTAGGGTTTAATTTTCCAATGACAACATCACCATACTTCATTATGTGTCAATTTCATAAAACTATATATGTCATGATAAGTTGAAAAGAATCTGCACAAAGATCTTATCAAATTAACTAGCCGATATTTTGTTACGAATGAGAAACCTACATTTCTGGCATTTTGCATCAACGGCATTTATGTCATGCCAATAAGATTATCTGAATAACTTATATATTACTATTTTGTCAAGATAGGTTATCACCCATTATAATGCCCTAGATTGTATGATGGAATACACATTAACACGTTTTTCATCATTTTCATTAGATAGGTAGTGCAATTAAAATGAAAAAGGCAATTCATAATGGTTTTGTCTTTCCCGATGAGTATAAGATTTGATATAATTTTATCAATAATTTGAGAATCGCCGCAAAATGCAAGAGCAATATTAAGGTGAAGGAAGAATGTTATAGAGATAAACACGTTGAAATTACGGAGCATGCGAAACCGTTTGATTTATTATATGAGGAATACGGTATACATTTGCCAGACAAACAATATTCAACAGTATCAATTAACAGGTTATTGTTTTTTCCCCGAGGATGATCTTTTTCAGTTATAAGGAGAAACACTGAAGTTTTAGTAACTTGCAAAAGTAAAACCTTTTTCACATACATTTCTAACGTTTTCTGAACAGTGAATCACGCTTTTTATTTAACAGCAATATTTAATCTTTGACTCGCTGAATTAGCGGTTTTTTTAAAGTTTTTTGAACATTGAAATAGTTTGTGAATGCTTTTTTTTCGTATTAGAACATTAAAACACGATTTCAGAACACTTCTAGTTTAAGAAGCAAACGTTTGCTTGTCCTAGGAATGGAAATGCTATTAGTCTTGTATGCCAAGGTTGCCTCTACTGTCTACTTAACGGATTTCGCTGCAAAACTATTTTTGAACAGAATACTCTTTGCTATTGCTATGATGAGAGTCCGGGAATTAGAACAAGGGAAAGTACGATAGTCTCCAGACATTCGTTCTTAAAAGCATAACCCATGCATCAGTCTACAGTTGGGTTTGCACATGTTGAAGTCGTATACATAAATAATGGCGTATAAATGCGTCGCACAAACGGACGGATTGAATTGCCGGTGTATATTAACGATACGAGAATGTCTGACTAAACAAGCATTCCGTGTTAATAGTCGATTCATGCTTGTTAATGTTCAAAAAACAGTGGGCCATTGTAATACTTTTATTACACATACTGGTCCCTAATGGAAGGATGTGTGTGCGAAATGTTAGCAAATAAACGTATCTAAATCTTGTTCACCAGTATGCCATATTTAAACTGCCCGTATGAGGCGATTTATGAACTTATAACTTTTACCCGAATGGTGCAACGTATGTGCATCAAGTACAAATAAGCCTCGCGCTGTGAAAACGGGGTGCATGTGCGCAAAGTGTCGTCCCAGATTAGCCTGTGAAGTTTGCACAGGCTAATCGGGGACGACACTTTTCTCTTTTATTGTTTTTCGCGTTTAAAGGAAGACTTTTCTTGACGAAAATCCAGGCGGAAAGTGTCGTCCCTTTTTAGCCTCTGCAAAGTGCACAAGCTAATCTGGGACAACATTTTACGCACATGCAGTAAACACCCTTTTCACCGAGCGAGGCTCAAATATATTACAAATATTTCTATGCAGAGAATTGCAATTTTTAGAGCAGGACCTGAGACGATTGTTACAGATTGCATAGCATATCGCATCATCAAGTCAATGAAGTAGACACCCACAAAGAAACATTGGCGCATTTATTTACCGACATTTCATGTGGTTGAACAAGACCACATTCCATACACAAAACATAAATACAAATTCCAAAACTATATATGAGTACATTTTATACAGTCTTATTTTTAATAAAACATTATAATTTATCAGGATAATAATGGTTTCCCGAGAGAAATATCAATGGAATTGCGTCCTTTTGGGGCTCGGAAGCATCCCGCCACGCTTATACGTGAATGAAGGACACGTGTTTGCATTCATTCAGCATAGAGAACGTTTCTCCAGTGCGCATGACATCACTCTACGATCATTCTACAAACACAGTCATGATTACACTGACTTATGCCTCAATTCGATTGCAAGAAGGCAAATCGTTCGTGGGATTCTCACGTTCTCATGTTACCTGGTTGAGTATAAAGCTCACGCCGTATGACATGCTGCTTTCTTTTTCCCGCCGTAGAACGAACATGAAACATATTCACAGGGCAAGAGTTGGTGTTGATATAAAACAAATTCAACTAATTAAGCGCTTCAAATTTTTACATTTGTAAAGCAACTCTACGATGATTACTGACCAACAAACTGATATATATTATTGTTTTATGTTACTAAATTGGCGTTTGGAATTTGTTACCATAAAACACAATATTGACGGAACTAGTTTTAAAAGTATAACATAACAAGTGAAAAAAACTGTAAACGCAAAGCGTTTGTTTTGTGCACACATTGTATCATTATAGCTCAAGTAAGCTAACATGTTCTTGTGAGTTCCACGATTGCTGTACTCTTATTATGGGCATTTAGTGAATATTCACATTTCGCCGATAATATAATGTATAAAATACTATCGTTATTTTTTTTTTACATGTATTTTAAAATTTATAAAATTTAATGATTAATATGAGTAATTTTCATCATAAAATCATTAAAATTATTGGAAAAGGCTTGATTCATTTATGTTGCAATAATAACGCAGGTTTTTAAACGCGTATATAAGCTACGAGTATATACTGTTTCATTATAAAGGTACTCGACTGAAAAACAACAACATTGGCAACATCTATTTTTGGTACATTGCTCACGTATAAAATGAATACGCTGCGATAACGCATTCCAATGTATTATATAATGGTGTCAAAGTAATGTATTAGTTGTATACACGCATTGGAAATGATAACATGGCGAGAGCGGAAAGAATCGGATGCTGATTTCAAATTATCGTCATATTGTTGTTTATTTTAAATATACTATATTTATAAATTTATACAAAAATCTTAATTAATAGTAATACAATCGAATTCAAACAGGCGGTTCAATAATAGTATACACAGCTACATTCAATCTTATGCGATCTTATTTTTTTATAAAACCAATATTTACTGCTTGGTAAAAATTAACTCTGTAGAAACATTTCCACAATGTTCAAATCCAAATTTTAGCATACATTTACATGTATTGATTTGAATCATGTTGACATTGCAACATTCATTCCAGAATTGTACATAATATATCTAAATTACTGTAATTAGTAAATAAGTAAGCCTCCCTAATCGATCTTTGATATTTGTTTTACCTGAACTATAATTTTCATAAACGGCAAACATATCTGGCCACGTGAGCGAACTCAACGAAACCCAAGGAATGTTAAATTCTCAAAAATCGGTTGAAATAATTAAAGTAAGGCAAGTGTATTTATGTTAGCTAATTTTGCAAACTTAACATTACAACAGGCGCTCACGTATGTATTTAGAAGTTAAAATATTTCTTCAGCCTTTCGAGTCTGTTCAATTTCAAATTCAATTACAATTTGAGAGCCGTTCAAGATGCCTGGCAAAACGATTTGTTAATGTTTTCCAGTTTATCACAAAGGGTACAAAAGCACATCCTTATAACAAAAGGTTAACACAAACTAACTGATTACCAAGAAGAGACACAAACCCCACAATTTGAGAATCGACCAATATAGGTATTATAACCGATAGTGATTCATACATGATTTAACTATTTGTGTCCATTAGTGATTTTGAGGTCTGTAGGGAAATAATCAATGAACAACAGTATAGCTTACATTGCTTTTGTTTCGTATATAGATTCGTATAAAATATAACAACAAAAATCATTTCTTGAGCTAACAACCGAACAAAAACAATATCCCCCAAAACACGTTGGTCTAACCTTCATAGGCAAACCTATAAACAAATTGTCTCACTGATTTTTCAGCCATACGTTTATTTTGGTCGCACATGATATCCAACCAGCAGATCATTGGTCTGTTTTTGTCGTGGATGGTGTTTCATTTCCTAATCAGATTCATTTACATTCTCTAAACAAACTGCTATTTTGGAATGAGTTCTTTATACGACAATTAGATTGTGTAAGCTAACTTTCAAGGCATTCCATTAAAGATCAGAACATATTTGTTAACTGGGATTTCAAAGCTGCGCAAAAAAAAATGTGTTCGTGATTCCATTCCGTACGTGATCAAAAAGAATATATTAAAAACGAATTTACAAAGTCACATGCTATTTTCAAGAATTGTGTGCTTTATTTATTTATAATAAATAATATGTTATAATAGAAACAAATGCATTTCCTTCTAATAACGGTACATGTATACTTATATATAATGTTCATACAACAAGTGTGAATGCAGACACAACGATTTGATTGAATGTATATGTATAACGCAACCGTATATTCCATTATGTTCAATTGAACAAATTGAAAGCATCTATATGTATGACGCCACCGTATATTCCATTATGTTCAATTGAACGAATTGAAAGCATCTTTATGTATAACGCAACCGTATATTCCATTATAGTCAATTGAACGAATTGAAAGCATCTATATGTATAACGCCACCGTATATTCCATTATGTTCAATTGAACGATTTGATTGCATCTATATTTATAACGCCACCGTATATTCCATTATGTTCAATTGAACGAATTGATAGCATCTATATGTATAACGCCACCGTATATTCCATTATGTTCAATTAAACGATTTGATTGCATATATATGTATAACGCCACCGTATATTCTATTGTGTTCAATTGGACGAATTGATAGCATCTATATGTATAACGCCACCGTATATTCGAATTATGTTCAATTGAACGATTTGATTGCATCTATATGTATAACGCCACCGTATATTCGGTTATGTTCAATTAAACGAATTGATTGCATTTTTATGTATAACGCCACCGTATATTCCAATCTGTTCAATTGAACGATTTGATTGCATTTTTATGTATAACGCCACCGGTTATGCCATTATGTTCAATTGAACGAATTGATAGCATCTATATGTATAACGCCACCAGTTATTCCATTATGTTCAATTGAACGATTTGATTCAACTTTATGTATAACGCCACCGTATATTCCATTATGTTCAATTGAACGAATTGATAGCATCTATATGTAGAACGCCACCGTATATTCCATTATGTTCAATTGAACGATTTGATTGCATCTATATGTATAACGCCACCGTATATTC
>VMBQ01000186.1:158888-291818 GCA_007657795.1 Dreissena rostriformis
TGGGTTGTTATGAAAACCTTTTTTTAACATTTCACAGACTTTACAATTTGCCTTGCATGATTTTGGAATTTGTTGAAAACGCTTGTTTATTTCTTTGTTTGTTTTTCCATGTACTAAAAGGTCATCGATATTTCTATCTCGTCTGTATGCAACTATTGGAACTTCTGGGAATACATTTTTCATTTGGTCTGATTTATATAGTTTGTCGGTATGATTTCGAATTATTGAGTGGATATTTGGAAGGTCGTTGGAATAAGTTATAGCTAGTGGTACCCTCTTGTTGGCTGTTGTATTATTATCTTTCTTCTTAAGTAAGTCTTTCCTATTTAAACTATCAACTCGGGATAGTTCATGGTCTACAAATTTATTTGGATATCCTCTTTTGTGTAGATTTTGTTTTAGCTCTTTTATTAACTTTTATTGTTAATATAGGTAGTTGAAGTAATATACTGATCGTACAGAATACACGAAGATTTAGATTAATATCGGAATCGTGATTCCATGGATGTTTTTATTATGTTTTTATTAACACAAAACAAGCTCTAGAGTCTTTTATTGTTCCTTTATAAGCTTATATCTCTGACATTTAAATCATGTTATTTTCAATTTATCTGGCATTCAATAGAAGAGTATTAAATGTTTATTTCAAATTCCTAAGTAGATTGTATTATAGTTACACACCAAAACACTATTGAGACTTAATGAATCGTTATTCATGCTTCTTATTTACGTGCGGGAAGTCTCTGAGTGCCACAACCTTCTAACGGGTAATAGAGCTCAGAACTTCATAGTATGCATCTCAAATCGTACTATCCGGGGTAATATTTATATATTTAACACACATCTTTGTCAACTATGCATAATAACAAATACTCACTCGCATGCGAATCACTATTCGATATTCTCACATCCTATCATACTTTCTTTTTGCATCCTTTATTACAATCATTATACAGTTTCAGAAATGAAGGTGCTTTATAGTAATTGACTACTCAACTGTTGAAATAGGTAAAAGTATCGACCACCTTGTAAGCTGGTAATTTTGCAAATAGAAGCCCATATAATAAGGAATTGTATTTATCTGAGAACACATTCTAATATAACCAAAGCGAGTTCTAAAATAAGTGTTCTTATAGCTATATTGATATCATATTCGTTGATTTATGGTTAAGTTTAATAATGAAATAAAACTTTTCGAGCAGAAACAAAAACAACAATTTTTAAAAATACAATCACATTGATTGAACGTTGTTTAAGCGGTAAGAAATTAAACGTTTATCGTCGTGAAACGTAGGAAACATCTTCCTCGTTAAACAACTTCGTTAAAAATGATTAATAATTCTTAATTCAGTTGTTTGCACCTCAACATTTAGAGAGTGTTAATCCTGAAGTGTTTAGGGAGGATTCAATATGAAACTGTTGAAATTCTTCGCCAATCCCGTCCGGTCTATAAAAGTACACGAATCTTTTTGAACATGACTCTTTAAAGTTGCGACTTTCTAATTAAGTTTATTTATAGTTGCCTTATGCATTTAGGTTATTTCATAACACGTAATCGATGGGGTATGGAAACTGTGACGTGCTGAGAAATTGGGTTATAGGACACCAAAGTGTATGGGGCAGAGAAAAATAAGTAGAGGAGAGGTAAAGAAAAAAAGAGATGTAAACGAGGAAAGGCGTATAAGAGCACAGACCATGACGAGGAATGGTGATGGAAAGGAGAGGTGTTGGCGACAGGAGAGAGGACGAAGATGAGACATATCGGAGAGGACAGAACATGTTTATATAAAAAAGATGTGTTTTAGATAAGAGATGGATAAGAGCTGAGAAAGATAAAGAAGAAAAGATGGGAGTAGTAGCAGAGGGATGTAGGAGATGTGAGGTGTGGCAGATGAGATCAGGATATAATGAAGGTATACTAGGAAAGATGTTTAAAAAGAGATACATGAATGAGAATAGACAAATGTAGGAGAAGAGAGATATGGGGGATAATTTAGAATAAAATATAGTTGAACAAGTAAATAGGTGAAGGAGAAGATATGTCGAACAGTGGAGGTAAGGGAATGAGGTTACGTGAGCGGGGGTAGGAGGATGTAGGGAGAAATGATAATATTGAAAACATCTGAGAGAAAAAAAGAGAAAGGTATCGGGGTAAGAGTACCAGTACCCGATTATTGAGGGCTCTTAGAGCCCGGATATCTTAGTCCAATAGACGGATTTGGAAGGAAGGTTGTACTGCATAAAGCACACATGTTTCCACGTTTACTGTTTGATTCCTTGTTTATAGCATGTACCTATATTTTTGAATGAGTTTGGGTCAGAAAACAGTAATGTGGAATTTAATTGAAGCTGCACTGCAAACAAAACATATAATTTTTCGATAAGTCAATACGTCAATAATAAGACCATTCAGACCTTTAGACCCGCAAACGAAGACATTTTTGTAATGTATGAACAAGTGTGAAATAACTAATTTGTGGTTTTGTGGTCTAGTGGTAACGCGCAGGCTCCACAATCCAGGTATCACATACTCGAGGCTTCACTTTGTTCTTACCAAATGTAGCACCAGACTTGACACGGAAAAGAATGCCGATATTATTGAAATACCGTTACTACACCTTAAAAATCTTATATGTATTATGATCTTTAATTGAATTATTCATTTTAAGTATTTTTTCTATTTTTATAATTGTATGTTTAATAATAATAAATGCATGTATTATTGATGTCGTTATTGATATTAGAAAGTGTACTAATATTTCATTGGATAACGATAAATCACACGTTGCATACATAAGTATATCCATTTGAAATAGTATAATTTAATAACGTCTGAACAACAAACACTTTCACTATCTTTGTAAACGTAAATATCATTTTATGTTTAATATGAAAGGAACCGTCTGATCGTCCAAAAGACGCATTCAACCCGTTGTGATCTTGCGCATACTTTTAGGTCCAATAGTATCGTCGGTATATGCGGTGTTAGGCTGTATAGGTTAAATTGAGGACACAGGATTATCAGTGACCTGGTATGGATCTCCCCGACGATATTACCTCTTGGTAGGAAAGATGCCTGCCTCCATCTCTCCCTTCGTCCATAAATACGCAGTAAATTCGTTGTTTCCTTGCGCATAATTTTGTGTCAAATAGTGTCGTCGCTCAATGAGGTGTTAGGCTTTAAAGGTATATTTAAGAACACACGAACATCAATGCAAATGTTGGATTTCCCAAAAAATGCGCTTTGTCGATGAATGAGTTAAATGAAGACATGGGGGGGGGGGTGAGAATGAGGCAATATTATGGTTTGATTTAAGATCAACTGGAAAAATGTGGCATGGCCTCTTGGTTGACATGGTGCTTACCTCCCTTCTTCCGTACTATTTTACACTGTCTCTGGAAGCGACAGACAGTGCGCTCAATAACCTTTGGATACAACTGACGATTCACAAGCGAGACGCGAAACTTAATTATTCATATAATTAATTATTAATTTTAATAAAATAGTTTTTCACTTAGATTATATTTTCATGATAGGGGTAACCATTCATGATAAATTTAGTAATAGACGTGTGTTTATTAAAAAAGTGTATTGCAGGAAACGTTTTAATGGCCAATTTGATTTCAAGTCTGCTACGTTTTTAATCGAACGGTATGATGTATCAATGATTTCTGTGACTTTTTGACACATTGAATTGCAGTTTTTATACTTGTTATGTAGGCGTTAGACATCTCTCAGATGTCGATATGGGAGCATTGCATGGAGCAGTTTCCAGAGGCAATTTCCATATTGTCAAGTTTGAGTCACAGCCAGCATAAGTAACCCTTGACCTTGGAACAACGGATATTAGTAAGACAACCTTGTGTTTGGACTTTTTCCATGCGTAAAAAAAAAATAAAACTCATTTACAAGAAGGTTATATTGTTCAGAGTTTCAACGTTTCATAATATTACAACATGCAACACATCTTTGATAATTTGAGGTCACGGAGTCGTCACTTGTGGAGAGCTTGTTTTCATTAAAATTGATTGTTTCTCATAACAAACAATTGTTTAAGGCGTCAGTATGAAACTTAAAAAGTGATTATTCAAATCATGAAAAAGGAATTGTATGAATTTACTTTTCTTATTACAGTTCGAGGTACAGTAATTCCGGATATAACTCAGGTTGCTGCCATGGATTTGAAAATGGGTTCGAAGTTCTCCACATATGTGAAGCCATGAGTGACGAAATTCTGCTGAAGCCCAGAAAGTAGCTGGCATCTCTGTTGATGCTAATGGCAACATGTTTGTAAGTGGTGGACATGTGGATAGTGTCTCCATTGTGCCATATATTGTTTTCTATGTAAGATTGTAAATACCTTGCCAGTTTGTGGTGAACTGAGGCTGTACGCATGGGTTGCCTTTGCACTTTGGGTAACCTAAAGATTGTATTATTAATGTATTATTATATCAATATTGAGTCAAATTTAGCCAAATTTCATTATTTATCAGAGTTTATAACTTAAGATTAGAGTTTATAACTTAATATTTTAATAAGCAACTAGAAAACCCCAAAATAGATGCGATAAACTAATTTATACTGAAATACATTGCATGATAATAAATTGGGTGGGAGGTGGGTAGGCATACTCAAAGTGTAATTTCTTGAGATAGAAATAGTAAAACTTCATGAAATTCATTTAGTGTGTAGAACATATGCTATGTTAAATAAATATGTACACTATTTGCATTTCATCTCACTACAAGTGACATAAAACGTAATTAAAGTTTCTTGTCACTGAATGATTTGTTGTCGTTTTTGGAATTTTATCCAGATGAGTGCACATATTATTGGAAATCAAAGGCAGAATTCGCTTTCTATGATACTACCTTGTTAGTCTTCATTCTGAGCCATCTGGTAGACACGCTTTTATAATTCGTACATATTTAGGTTTCGCGACATAATTGAACTGCAATATTAATTGTGCATAACAGTCGTTACATGTATTCGGTAAATGTTTTAGAACATATTATACGACAGGTGTTAAGTACTATATCCACATTAACTTTTTACCACGATTTCAATGTAGCATTAGTAACGGCACTCACATTTCTGAATTTATGAAGAATAACTAAATATATCCTTTAAATAGTCACTGTTTTTAACGTCGGTGTGTTGGTCTGGTTTTTTTATTCTTTTTTTATTATTTTATAATGCTCCTCCTCGCGTTTACTTATGATGCTAACATCTTTTTAATCGTTTTCCTATAAATTCGCAATCCACGCAGAAATCATTCATATGTAAGCAATCCATGAAATAATAATTCATACATAAGCAATACATGTAATAATCATTCATATATAAGCAATGTAGTGAAATAATCATGTATACATAAGCCATCCATGCAATAATCATTCAAATATAAGCAATCCATATTATAATCATTTATACATTAGCAATCCATGCAATAATCATTCATATATAACCAACCAATGTTATAATCATTCATATATATCCAACCAATGTTATAATAATTAATACATGAGCAATCCATGCAATAATCATTCATTTTGCAATTCAGATTAGTTCGCAGACGACAAGATAATACAGTTCCAACTTGGAGGCCTGACAACAGATAAAAGTACAGTTATCGAAAGTGTAAATTTATTGCTTAGGATAAAATACCAGACATCTCTTAACAAGAGCATGCATGAATTGAGTTCAGATATAAACTTCAATTCGTTTATTCAATCGCTTGGACAATCGATTGAAGGTCTACTGTTGTTAAAACATTTGACTAAAACAGAAAAGGGGCATTTAAAAGCCTTATGGCGAGAGCAGAAGCGTAAATCAAATGAATTGCCAATTACTATAATTGTGTCAAATTTGACAGATCGTGGTGAACCCGATGTTACTCTGACTAAAGTTAAATCGACGCTCAGAAAATCAAAGTCCATGAAACTTAGTCTACATGTTGATCTGAGTAAACAATCATTCTACGGAAAAGAACAGACACTTCGTTTGTATTTACAATGTAATGGCTGTGGGAAACGTGCCACATTGATATCAATTCACAAACCCCGACGGAGGCAACGACATTAGAGAAAGCAAAGAAGCAAGCCACGATCCCTACACAAAAGAAGACCTATTTTATTCATACAGTCTCGTATAACTGCACTAAGCTGACATAACTTTAGCAAAATATAGCTCATGTAATCTTTGTTGGAATTAGTGAAAGCGGAATTGTGCTATTGTTATTGAAATGAAATAAATTCATTTACTTTTTGAATTTTATGACGCACATATCTCGGAAATTCTGAAATACAGAATCTTCACATAAGACGTATGTTTGTTCTATATTTTAAAAAACAAATATTTGTTCGAAACTAATATAAATACAGATATAAGGACAGTTAATTGTTGGTTGTATCGTGTTTATCAATTGTTTCTTTTTCGTGTAACCTTATAAAGGAACATCCACTTCATTTATTCCGACTCCATCTGCACATCTGGATATCAGCAATGTTTGCAGATTGATGTAGGCATATACATTATTTGAACATTGCATGTGGGCATCTGGTTGCAATTACTTTAAACACATTTACAAGTCTGCTTATGTTCGATTTTTTGAGATTTAAAATCCACATCCGTATGATGATATTTTTTTTTTTTAACATGAAATTAAAAGTTCAAAACTTTAAACACATCTTTTCTCACATGCAGCAAAACTTTTTTTTTGGCGTCAAGGACTTTAAGCTAGAAGATCATTTTTATGTTGTAGTGGCATGGGATTGTGTTTTTTTGGCGTGTGATTGTGGGTCAATTTGGCATGAGCAACATAATAACTGCATATATATTTACAGAGTTACTGGTACTTGTCCTTTTCATGTATCGTATGCAATATAACGTTCTATTAAACGTAAGTAGAGAAAACATTTTCCAATAAAAAGTATACATGTTTATTAATTATGATGAAACAACGAATTTCATTCACCCTATAAAGCCATCGTTTATTCGTTTTTGTGCAAAATGTGTTAAATATCGAAGTTTCAGATGAATGAGTTTCAGCTGAGAGTACATTTATGTGCATGAATATGGCAGAAGACACAATATGTATAAATCTCTAAAAAGCGAGTCAAATGCAAGATCTTTTTCCGACGTGAATAATTGGTCATGGTTGTTTTCATATGCCCTGCTACCTTACATTTGATCTCGAAATCGATAAGGGCGTTCATTCACTCAAGACTACCGGTAGTTATTTATCTTTCTGATAAAATCCTCCCTTATAGGATTCTCGATTTATCGTGTTGTCATGGTACACGCCTCATGAATTTAACATTTGACACTTGTTGAACATGCAGATCAAAAGGCTTCTTTTGTTTCATTCGAGTAACTGACCAACCATTTTGGATGATCGTAAACCAATCGATTTAGATGTGTCCTTAACCTGAGACATGTTTGCCATAATTCAAGTCCTATTGATTATAGAAAACCAACATACAAATTAATATGATTGAAGGTCGAAATGCAACTTACATTACGTCCGGAAACGAGAGCATCTGTAGACGAATGTGTTCTAGACAACTGAAAACAAATATAACACCATGTTCTCGAAGTCATGGATTAACATTATATAAGTATTTGATTGACAATCTGTATGCATGTATGTTTAATTGCGTACGTCACTTGCGTTTATTTATTACAGTTTTGAGTTTAAATGATAAATATTGGTGATTAACGTGACACCAAATTTTAAGACTGTATGAAATTGATGTGCCTCAATATTTGTTTCAAGGTTCCTACAGTTGCAGCCTGTAATGCCATGCACATATGTTTTCAACATGCATTCTTATCAACTCAATACTTGCTAGACAGATACATCTGTTAAATGAGAACGCATTATCTGAAATTAAAATATGAAACTGGTTTAATTGCAGTTTTATTGCAAACTGTTCTGCATCGCATAAATAACAGATATACGTCGAGCTTAAAAATAGAATTTCTTTAACTTCGAAGTATTTTTTATAAACCATTCCTCAAAAAAGCAATATGTCACTATACGACATTAAAAAGTGATATCAACTGTATGTCCTTCTTCGGCACGCTGCATTCACGTTTTGGCAACTCATTCAACTTTAAACAGGAACCTTTTCCAGCCATACACACTTTTAAGAATTACAAAGGACACATCTCTTTTTGTTAGAAACATTGGCTTTTGTTGAATATTTCTTTTCCGTTCTTCACATGAATTAATCATATCCCGTTAAAATGGTGTATTAGACGTACAATGGTAAGATAATCTGTTCACTTTTTCTACCGGCGTGTGTGTTGCTGCCAAACTATTAAATCTAACTGTAAACGCGTTAATTTAGGGCGTACTATTGTACTTCTTAAACACATAGTTTATCGAAGAAACGTTATAACATTGACAAAAGTGCAAGTCGTGATATTATAATCAATATACACTAATAATTGTAAAAAAATACGGTATTTTAGAACTTTTCTTTTTTCGTCATTCGTGGTTGACAGTCCCTTTAATTACCATGTACATTATAGAAGTTCTTATAACCCTAAGTTGCATTTGTTATTTTGCCAGTCAATTCGTAAAATTTAATATTAGATTCTGGTGTAGGCCTATCTGGTAATAGATTCCTTGATCTATCAGACCATTTTTTATAATTAGAATTTTGTTGGGTCTAACTAAAATACAAAAAAAATAAAATATCAAATAAATAACCCGATACAGGTGGACGCTTTTGAATCATTTACAAGTTCAAATTGTATGTAATTCCATCGCAATTCGAAATTAAACAAACACTTTAAACAACTTTTTGTTCATTAATAACAATTAATCAATTTGTTTTTGATGGTACATAAAGTGTGCATTCAAACATGCACCAAATTCCACCTTTAAACCCTCGCCAAGCCGACAGACGGCTGAAACATTGCAATTCGTTGCAATGACTCAGCTAATTTATCTTGTGATTTGTTTTTGTGATGACATTTACAAAACCTTCCAAGATCATCCTCAAATACCAATATTTATTTCTGATGTAAGGATTCTAATAATTAATAAACAATTATTACCTATTGTTCTGCATCCACACACTCATAAGACTTAGTAACGCATGTATAAACCTTATAACGTGATGCGTCTTTTTATGATTAGTTCGCCTGTGTTATTAGTTTGAAACCAATTTTAGTCATGAATCTGTGTCTGAATTAATGTGAATTCATTTAAACAAAACTGTTCTTTTCAACTGAAGGTAATTAACATATATTCCCATATACAAAAATAAAATTTTGGCAATATCGAACACGAGAATATTAAGTATATATCTACTAATTATACCTGCCAAACACGCTTTTTTATTAATTGAATCAAAGTTTCTCTACACGTGTCCTGCAACAAATCTTGACATTCCCTTTTTAACCCAATAACACTCCCCATCTTTTATATCTCAATATGGACATAGACGATAAATCAAATCGAATGTTGACTAAAGGATAACGCACGAACAAACTATTTCCATTTGCGGAACAATTGGTTTACTACAACAGACAAGTTTGTATTCTTATTTTATTCAGTAATATATCTCGTGCTCTGCCTATAAAAGGAAACTCTCAAAGAATAGAAATCCCACTTTATGAAAAAGCAAAATCAATTTTATACATTCATGTTATTTAATCAAATCTAATTTCCGTCCATAATGTAATTATATACTATTATTTTGTAATTGGAAAATGTATTCAAAAAGTGTTGTGTCATATCTTGTTTTGTACTTGGAAAATGTTTTCAAAAATCAATGTGTAATCTATTGTTTTGTAATCGGAAAAGGTATGAATGTGATCTGTCATCTTTTATTTTGTATTATTAAACTATATTCAAATGTAATGAGTAATTAATTGTTTTGTAATCGAAAAATGTATTCCATTTATGTATTAAATATTGTTCTTTTATCATAATTTTTTTCAAGTGATGTGTCATCTATTTTTTGTATTCGGAAAATTTGTTCCTTTTATGTGTCATATTTTGTTCTCTAATAAAACATTTATTTAAGTGATGTGCTATCTTGTGTTTGAAATCGAAAAATGTATTTAATAATGTTATTTATTTGTTTGAATTTACTTACTTGAAACTATTTAACTTGTACTATTATATGATCTACTAGCTTTGTTATTTGGGTTTTTACAACTGTATTGCGGCTTCTATCTGAATTGCACGACGATGATCTTAATAATAACTCTATGATGTTATGTCTTTAAAACTTTATAATGAAGACGAGATAAAGTCGAAACTCGTTTTGGTTTCATGTTATGCTGCCTCAGAAAGTTACGGTTCAAGTGCTCTGGTCTGTAACTAACCATTTAGTATTCAAAGGTATTCTCATTCATTTCTATATAATATGAATTCCGAAGATATGATTTAAAATTTTAGGTACAATTATATGTTTAATAAATACGTTTGGGCCAAGTGTGAGGTTTGGAGCTCCTTAAAACCAGTTTTAACCCCAGTTCTTTTGAATTGACCGTTCCAATGCGGCGGTCAGAGTTTTGTTAATGATTGTGAATTTGGTATCTACGTGTTTTTGTCTTGTCTAGTGCATTTATTAGTGTCTTACTGTTTGGCAATCGGTTCCTTGTTATAAATAAAGGATTTATTGTTTTAAAATATTTTTTCTCCTGCTTATGCAGCTGAAGTTTTACTTTATGTGTTTTTTATGTGACGAGTCATCTTTTGCACTTGTTGTATTCGGAAAATGTATGCAAGTGATGTGTCATTTATTGTTTTGTTATCGGTAAATGTAACCAAAGATGCTGTGTTTGTGAAGAAGCGCTACGTAACTTGGCAAAGACTTAAAGCCTATACGTATATGAGTTCCTTTTCAACTGCAATAGTGTACTCGTTTTCTGAAGTTCTCGTTTCTGCAAAAAGGTTTAATCAACGCGACAATTAAAAATACTTTTACATTATGAAACATAGTATTTCATTCTTTATTCAAGCCGGTTTATTGCACAAAAAACATAATTGGAATCATTGTTGTTTATATGCGTGATGCGAGTATTTTTAATAATAAAAAAAAAACATAAATACACACGTTTGAAAGCCTAAATTAAACTAAAGTATACAACTTACGTTTTTAATTGATTGAATTAATGTGACTTGTTCTCAGATTATCATGTTGTTATTATGTCGTAACGTTGATATACTTAAAATTATATTTTGAATCATCTAAAATAATTTTTATTTCAAGAAAACAAGTTAAAAAATGTGCCTTCCCCGGGATTCGAATTCAAGACCTTTGGGAGCGAAATATATCGCCTTAGGTACCACTATGTAATTAATGCTTTCAAACTATAATATTAAAGCACCGTTTTGGAAGTAAACATATTCTCCAAAGTCTGAAAATTGTTACACACACTATATTTTTCTAATAATTTCGATTTGTTATTATCCATTAACAAAACAATATCATGCTGGATTGATTTTAAATTGCCTCCACTTACTGGAGATATTGCAAATGCAAATATATAGACAATTAGAAACATATTGCAATGCAATAACAGTAAAAGATATGTAAAACACTTTGTGTGAAATAAATATGCACACGCACTGGTTGGAATTATGCATGATTGTTTGAAGAATGATTGTATCTATAATAATAACCAACATCTGATTAGAATCATGAGCATGATTATCGTCATCTGTTATGTTCGAAAGCATTGTACTTAACAGACTATTCTATGTTTAAATTATACTCGCGCATGGTTGTAACAGTTCTCGAGTTGTGGAAGTTTTTGTCGGAATTTAAATAGTTTATAATGAAACATTTCTTTAAGACGTTAGCCAACTTTATACTACAGAACGATTTTTGTTTGGTCATTGTTTTTTATCATTACATCAACGGCGTTTTATTGTTAAATTAGTAATACAGATTGTTGTCAATAATATCAGACAATTGAATGTTATTACATGTGAATGTTAAATTCCTAAGAATTTATCATTGTTCAATAGAACAAACATTTCTTGGTTAGAATTGTTATGTTCCTGGCTTAACATGAGAAATTACTGTCAGTTATGGTGTTAGTGTTTGAAATAATGCATTCCAAAGATATCAATAACAGACAAACATGAACTCAATTGATAAAAAACACACAACACAATGACACATAATTTATTACACTTTTGCAAAATAAACTTGTCTGTTTAGAATATTTTCTTTACTTCAATGTGCGGGTTCATGTATGGCTTTTCATGTACTGTTTTGTATCCTTCAGCATATAATTTTATTTACAGATTCAAAATATTTTCAAAATCTGTGTACATTTTATTATTCCAGACATTTTGGTACTCATATATCAGCTCTTATAAGGAAAGTAAATATAAATCGTGGAGTGTATGAGATCCGTTGTCTGATGTTCGAACACGAGGCTTCCAGTGTAGCTGTTCAAACAGGTGGCTTCCAATTTAGATGTCCAAACATGAGGCTTCCAATTTAAGCTGTTCAAACACGAGGTGCCCAATTTAGCGTACAATTTACTCGATGTTTAATCAAACGTATCCGTTCGGTTACAATAGTTATAACTATGCAATATCGAAAGGTGACCTGTTTCTTTTTTAAATTTAAAATAATCAGTGACGTTCTGATATTCGGGTTTTAATTAGTGTATATGTATGTAAACATCATTTTCTACGTGAACAGAAGTCAAGCAAACTTAAATGTTGTCAAAGTGCGCTATGCGGCTACACGTGTAAAAAGAACATTTGAAATAGAACCTCCTCAAAGCAGTTTATACTTTTATAACAACTAAAGGGGATTGTCTTGTGAAATAAATCTAATTTAAATAGGTACACAAGTGTGAAGTTGTATTAGCACACTCACAAAGGACTACATATAATGGAGTCTATCAAATCTTTAAGCTGACACTTCCACAGAAAGAACTTGAGATGCGCACAAATTGAAAAAAAGTATGAAACAACAAATACATTCAATCGTATATTAAGTGGATTTATACAGTAGTAGAAAGTTGTTTACGATTATATTACTTGTTTTGACTGAAACTATTACTTTATAAAAGTGATATTTTAATAATGATTATTCTGTATATTACAAGTTACACATTCATGAAATAACATTATTCTTTAAAGTACTAAAAGGTATACACCGAAACAAAATGTATCGTATGTCGACGTAGTGTAATAATGTCTTGGGATGAGCATCGTTCCACTTGTAGCACGCATTCCATTCTAGTGATCAAGTGTACCTGTCTATGATTCAGCTAATTGCCTCGTGACATTTAGCGCTATTCACTGTCATTAGAAATGCTTCATGATTACAAACAAGTGCCTAGTGCATTTAACGCCTTTTATACTAATGGAATTTTCAAAACATGCATATACCGTAATTCTAAATATTCTGCTTTTTTTGTTTTGCTGTTTCATCAGGGCTTAGTTTATGTAGGATTATGAAGCGAATTTTACAAGAGTAATTTGGTCTTTTTCAGAAATGTATATAGTGTCTCCGGTATTTGTAAACAATTCATATTAGGAATAAATAAGGATTTCAAAATTTTAAGTAAGGATGCAATATCACAAACTAAAGTATGTTAACAAAAAAAGGAACTGGGATTTTACCATTAACCTTTCTTATGTCCTCTTTTCAATTTGAAAAACATTTCGATAACAATATGCTGGATTGATTTTTAATTGCCTTTACTTACTGGAGATATTGCAAATACAAATATACAGACAATTAAAAAACATATTCCAATGCAATAACAGTAAAAGCTAAATAAAACATAATTAAACAACACAAATAGTGTTCCATAGTTACGTTTAGTTTTTTAATTGAATTGCATTTTATTAGAAATATATGCTTCAAATGTAAAACACTTCGTTTGAAATTAATATGCACAATTACTTGCTTGTATTATGCATGATTGTTTGAAAAATGATTGTATCTATAATAATAACCAACATCTGATTAGAATCATGAGCATGATAATCGTCATCTGTAATGTTCAAAAGCATTGTACTTAACCGACTATTCTATGTTTTAATTATAATGGTTGTAACAGTGAGTCCTCGAATTGTAGAAGTTTGTGTCGGCATTTTTAATAGTGTATAATGAAACATTCCTTTACAGACTTAAGCCAACTTTAAACTCAATAACGATTTTTCTTTGGTCATTGTTTTTTATCATAACATCAGAGGAATTTTAGTGTTAAATTGGTTATAAAGATTGTTTTCAATATAAATAGCAGACAATTACATGTTATTACATGTGCATGTTAAATTTCTATGAGTATTTATCATAGTTCAAGAAAACACATTTAGGAGACTTTGTGAATCGAACCAAACATTTCTTGGTTACAACTGTCTTGCTCATGTCTTAAAAAGCGAAACCACTGTAAGTAATGGTTTTAGTGTTTGAAACAATGCATTCCAAAGTTATCAGTAACAGACAAACATGAACTCAATTTATTAGAGAAAAAAACACAACACAGTACCAGATAATTAATTACATTTTTGCAATTTAGACTTGTCTGCTTAGAATATTTCCTTTACTTGAATGTGCGGGTATGGCCTTTCATGTTCTGTTTTGTATCCTGCAGCATATCATTTTATTTACAGATTCAAAATGTTTTCAAAAACTGTGTACATTTTATTATTCAAGACATCGTTGTCACTCATATATCAGCTCTTATATGGAAAGAAAATATGAATAGTGGCGTGTATGTGAGCAATTGTCTTATGTTCGAACACGAGGCTTCCAGTGTAGCTGTTCAAACATGTGGCTTCCAATCTTAGCTGTTCAAACATGTGGCTTCCAATTAAGCTGTCCGAACATGATGGCAATTTGATTTATGATGTATTTATCGAACGTATCCATTCGGTAACAATAGTATTAAATATGCAATATCGAAAGGTGACCTGTTCCTTTTTAAAATTTAAAATAATTAGTGACGATCTGATATTCGGGATTTAATAAGTGTCTTTGTAAGTAAACTTCATTTTCTAAGTGAAACGAAGTCCAGCAGACTATTATGTTGTCAAATTGCACTATGCGGTTACACGTGTAAAAATTAAAAAAAATAAACATTCGAAATAGAACCACTTCTCATAGCAGTTTATACTTTTATAACAACTAAAGGGGATTGTCTTGTAGAGTTAATCTAATTTGAATATGTAAAAAGTGTGAAGTTGTATTAGCATACTCACACAGGACGACATATAATTGAGTCTATCAAATATATTATCTGACACTTCCACAGAAAGAACTTGAGATGCGCACACATTGCAAAAAAAGTATAAAACAACAAATACATTCAATCGTATATTAAAAGGATTTATACAGTAGTATAAAGTGGTATATGATTATATTACTTGTATTGACTGAAACTATTACTTTAAAAAGTGATATTTTAATAATTATTATTCTGTATATTACAAGTTACACATTCATGAAATTACATCATTCCTTAAAGTACTAAAATGTCTACAACGAAACAATATGTATCGTATGTCGTAGTAGTGTAATTATGCCATGTGATGATCATCGTTCCACTTGTAGCACGCATTCCAATCTAGTGATCAAGTGTACCTGTCTATGATTCAGCTTATTGCCTCGTGACATTTAGTGTTATTGACTGTTCCTAGAAATGCTTCATGATTACAAACAATTGCCTGGTGCATTAAACGCCTGTTATACTAATGGAATTTTCAAAGCATGCATATCCTGTAATTCTAAATATTCTGCCTTTTTTTGTTTTGCTGTTTTATCAGGGCTAAGTTTATGTAGGTTTATGAACCGAATGTAATTTGGTCTGTTTTTCTGAAATGTTATATTGTCTCTGGTATTTGTAAACAATACATATTAGAAATAAATAAGGATTTCAAAATCTTACGTAAGGATGCAATATCACCAACTATAGAATGTTAACAAAAAAGGAACTGGGATTTTACCATTAACCTTTCTTATGTCCTCTCAGGCTTTCCAGCAGGCCTTTACAAAAAAATAGGAGGAAACTAGGAGTGCTCTGAACAAAAAAATTAGGAGAAAACTAGGAAAAAACTAGAGGGGTTTATCAAATACTAGGAGTAATATCGCAACAAATCATACCTTTTTGTAAGTATAATAATTTCATTAAACAAACAAATGCAGAAGTGGTTTGGCTGACGAAGAAAAATGTAGCCCTGAATTCACGCCAATTCAAAATGATTCTGTTCAGGTCACATTGCAGTTCACATGCTAGTAACTGAATTACAACATAATTAACATAATACAAATTAGAATAATATAAATCTAATAATATTATATAATATTGAATGATATGATAGTGCATGAGGAGAGTGATAAATGCCCTTGAAGATGTGATTTGACAGAAGAAAGATTTACAGTGCCTGAACTATGCACTCCCTCTCAAGGGATAAGCAAAATTATAATAAACCAAAGACTTTATACATGTACTTCTACTTAGCATTTAAAATTAATGATAAGTAATATTTTGAACTTTTAAAAGGTACTAGGACGAAGACACCACACATGTGACCCCAGTCATGAAAACTTATTTGGATGTCATTTTTCGCTTATTGGTAAAAGGTTTACAGCAATTTCAAAGCCAGGGCGAAAACACCAACTTTGGAAAATGGGCCACAGCCTTTTTTTCGGGGGCACAAAGACACAATTTTCTGGCTTTGGGGAATGAAAAATACTGAGGTAGATTGAACATTTAGAGAAAGTGCATGATTTTATAGAAATTTCTGAAGGGGAAAGGGCCTTTTTGGTTAAGGGGAAGAATAAGGAGTCCCTTGCAAAGAAGGGTTTTGTGGCCATATAAGCTGTGACCAAAATTTGGTTAAAGGACAAGTGCTCTATTAAGTGAGGTTCACATGAACTTTGACAAGCTAATCACCTTATCCTTATCCTGCTTAAGTGTGACATTCGCCTTGCGTCAAAGTTGGAACTGGTTCTTCAGAACATGATTAAAAATTGCAAACCATGAGCACCCTTCATAGAAATATAGAATTGGTTTTAGAGGTGTTACATGGAACCCTTTAAGGCATCATAAAATGTACATGACCAAGCTATCATAATGTCGTTATGAGTGGTTGAGGTTGAATTGGGAGCTTTTTTTAAATGACCTTGGACCAATTGACTTTTTTGTTGTGTGTAACAGTCATTGTCAACTTGGTCAGAACTAGTCAGCCAAGCAGCTTCTCTCTATGAACTGCGAATATATCTAGGAAAACAAACCATTAATGCATACCTACAGTCAGCAAACCCAAATATAATTGAAAAACACTATGAATACATGTATACATATCCAGAGCGCTTCACAAGTCTTACATCAATTGACTAAGGTGTCATAGTGCATTGTGATATCCTTGAATCCGTGTATGTACAGATTTGATTTGGAATCTCGACATGAGAATGATGCTATTTTATGACAGTGCTGTTGGCTAAAACATATTTTATTTTGGAATGCATATACATCAAATAAATACACCGTAATATGTGGATTGACCTGGAAGCTAAACTAGGCTTATTGTAAGCCGTTCCACGAGCATTAATAAACGATGCATTAGGCGAGAAGGACTTCACTACATATATGTTAATGTAGAGTGGTTGTGGTGGAAAGTACATGTGTATAATTAAATTGAAGTAAATTTTGATGTGGGAAGTGCAGATGAGTATGGATACATAGATGAAGTGGATGTGTAAGTAGGGTAGAGTAAGAGAAATGGAAGCGGAGATAGAGTGGTAGAACGAGGTTGAAGCAAGAGTTTGAAGGAGCTGGGGAGCACGTTATGATAATGTGGGAATTGGTACCGAAGGCGTCTTATCGAAACGTTTAGATTTATCAATAAAGGTGTGTACTGCTGCAAAAATAGTGCAGTTGTCTTCCAAAGAAAGAAGAGGATTTCCAAACAGCAATACCTTGGTTGAGGGTATGCAGAAGTGCGATAAACAGTTCAAGAGGCGCAATCGAATTGTGGAGTACAATGAGCAGTGCAAAAAATAGTGACTTCGCCACAAGAGCAAAGAGGGGATTGTATAATGTTTTTACAAAACAGGTCATGTGAAAGACCACTGCAGTTTTTGCTTAGTCGCGTATGCATTATCTGGGATATACGTTTGCCATAGTAATAATTTTGGAACTTTGACCGCTGATGATGGAAGACCTTTTTTAAATTTGAAGATTGATGTTGCGTTCGAGATTTCGGTTGGGAGGCTATTGTAAGCACGAGTAGTGGATGGGATAAATGAATTGTAGTAGAGCGCAGTTCTAGCTCTAGGGACATAAAGTGATTGATTATTCCTTAAATTATAGCGGTCGTTGGTATTCATTGGTGGACATAAGTCAGACAGAAAGGATGGGGTTAGGTTATTAGTCATTTTGTAAAAAAGAGTGAGTTTATGTTTTGTTCTTCGATTACTTAAAGTTTCCCATCCGACTTCTTCCAAAAGCTTTTGAATAGTGATTAATTTCGTGGCAACTGTTACTATTCGTGCAGCCTCATGTTGGACGTTTTCTAACAGTTCTTTGTCTTGTACTGTGCAGTTGTCAAAAACGACATCGCCGTATTCGAGCAAGGGACGAATAAATGATAAGTACATGGTTTCCAATGAGGAACGGTCTAAATTAAATTTTAACTTTTGCATTACGTGTATTGTTTTGTAGGCCTTATGAACAATGTATTAGTTTAAACCTATTTATTTTTAGCTCGATTGCATCGAAAGCCGTAGGCTTATATAAACGCTCTCGAGTCCGTTTCCTGGGACTATAACCAGTACTTGGTGTCTTTGAGGGAGATCAAAGGAACGCTCCCAGTGGGGTTCGAACCCATGACCTCCCGATCGCTAGACGGACACCATATCCACTACGCCACGGCGATCTCGAACAATGTATTCGATATTGAACAATGTATTCAATATGAGTGCCCCATTTAAGATCTTTCATAAAGTAGATTCATATGTGTTTATGTTTTGTTACTTCGCTAATGGCGACGTTATCCATATATAGAGGGGGGATGTTGAGTTGTGGTTGTCTTGCGACTTAAATCATTGATTCCGATTTCTTAGGATTAAAACAGACAAGCCACGTTTTAGCCCATTTATTGATTCTTTCGAGATCGGAGTTTAGTATAGCTGCAGCGTTGACTGGATTGTCGACTACAGCATAAAGGCTAGTGTCGTCGGCAAATAACCTGATGTTTGCATTAATATATTTTACAATATCATTAATGAAAATTAAAAACAAAAGTGGTCCTAAAATTGAACCCTGGGGTACTCCAGCGTTGATATGAGACCAATTGGATTCTGCGTTTGGGAGAACAACTTTTTGTTTGCGATTAGCAAGGTAGGATTCGAACCAGGATAAAAGACTACCTCTTATGTCTATATTGGTAAGCTTAAACAACAAACCATTATGCCATACACGGTCAAATGCTTTGCTAATGTCGCATAATATAGCTCCAACCTCTTTTCCAGAATCGATAGTCTCGCTAAAGAAGTTACAGAGAAACGTAAGCTGGTTTATTGTTGAGTCACCAGGGACAAATCCAGATTGTAAGGGGGAGAGGATCTGACGAGTGTTTGGGAAGTTAGATGTATGTTTAAATACAATTCTTTCAAATACTTTTCCAAGTGTGCTAAGTAAAGAGATAGGACGATAGTTGGCAGGGTTAGTTGAGTCTCCCGATTTGAATATTGGGGTGACAAAAGCTTCTGTCCATGGTTCTGGGACACGAACATACATACAGGAAGAGATAGTTCAGTTGAAAGTTCTCTCAGGATGCGGTTATTTACTGAATTTGGGCCAGAAGCTATTTTTAATGGTTAGCCCCGTAGCACTGATTTAACCTCAGTTGGAGTGACCCCGAGATAGCTCAGAGTTTCGTTGTCATGATATATGAACTGGCAAAGGTTATGTGCTTCTGAATCGTCCAGAAAAGTTTGTTCTGTGAAGAAAATGTTAAGGACAGTAGCCTTCATGGTGTCGTCTTCAATAATTGAATCTTGATGGATAAGTGAGGGTATGGATGATGTCGTGTTAGGTCGAATAAAGTTTTTCAAACATGACCACAAGGATCTCGAAATGGGCGTTGATTGAAGCTTTTCAGCCAACATGTCTTAGTTTTGCGCGTCTTATTTCGGCCACAACTTTGTTTCGCAGAGTCCTGAATTTAAACCAGTCGCGTTCAAGGGTTGTGTGTTTGGCTTTGCGAAACAACCGTCGACGACACCGAATGAGATGTTTTATGTGAGTGGTTATCCAGGCTGGTTCGATTGGGCGAACTGTTATTAGTCTGTTTGGAATTTAGTTTTTCGCCTTGGATATTATGTACTCGGATAGGTTTTTTGAATAAATATTAAGGTCGTTATGCTTCTTGTCGTCCTAGTCGGTGTTAGCCATAACTTCGCGAAGCGCTTCGTAGTTGCCCTGATCGAAAAGCCATATATGTCGCTTAAATGTACGTTTATGTGCCTTTTTAAAGTTAAGAAGACCAGAGGTGAGTATTAAGTCAATTGTTGAAGAGGAACGCTCAATGTAATGTGTAGGGTCATTAATGGTTTGGTAGAGGCCGCATTGGTTGCATGACTGTTTGAGTTTGTTGTTAGGGTCCAGGAAGTTGATATTAAAGTCACCAGTTATAATAATGTTAGTGATTCCCGTGTCAACAGCAAGATGTATATAATTTTCAATGGCAGCGTTTATATGTGCAGGTGTATCTGGGGGTCTGTAAAATACACCGAACAGGGTATGTTTAGAAAATGTAACAAGTTCGATCCAGATTGATTCAGTACCATTGATTTCGAGGTCAGTGCTTCTTTTGTAAGATAGATTTTTTTCAATGTAGACTAAGGCACCAACGTGACTGTCTCCAGGCCGATCTTTTCTTTCAGGGGGGTTAAAATCTGAGAAAATCAGATATTAAGTAAGGGCCGTTTCGGTGAACCATGTTTTTGAGAACGATAAAATGTCGAAATCCTTAAATTCGGTATATAAAATGTCTAATTTTTTTTATGATACTTTGGACGTTGTAATGCATAAAGGATAAGTGGTTACTTAAATCAACTGATTGAGAAGAAGAGGTGAATGATGATGAAGCAGATTCTAGGTTCTGTCTGGAAATAGTACCGGTATTGGGGTGTATGTCACCACATAGTAAGATAAAAAGAAACATGTAGGCGACAGAACACCCGAATAAAGAAATCAGGAGTTTTAGAAACACGCATGTCAGCTCGATAAGTCGGAGCTTATCTGCCCCCTGTTATTGTCGCTGACTGTGCTGAAGTTTACAGCACCCATAAATATCAGGTACCAGAATGCTGGTTAAATTCATAACTCAACGTTAATATAAATTACAAACGGTACATCATGTGCAAATTAGAAAACGAATATAACTTCACTTTTAAACATAGTCCAAGCCAACATACGAGCTGTCCTTTCAATGATGCAGCTGATTTGTCATGAGATTTGTCTGTGTTATGTCAATACTTATTTTACAGGATCATTATCATTTGCTAATGTTACTTTTTAATGTTATGACTCATATGAGTAATATATATATACATAAGTTAAACTTATTAACGGCGTTCGGCAACATCTCGGTATAAGATAGTGTGTCATTCATGAATAAACGCTCATTTATGTTTCGTCTTTATAACAATCATGCGTTCGGCCGTCTATAACATATTACAATTTAAAACATGTTGTAGTCGTATATGTGCTTCTTAATTAAACGTAATTTCAAACACAATGGTATTATTCTACCGTATATATATTTTCATACAAGTGATGATTATTATATCAATAGCAAGTTCTGCATTACTCATAACTAAATTATATACATTCTTAATTTACTTGCAAAACAAGTTGTTTGTTCTTTATTAATTCAATGTGTCCCAATATGTGTCCTTAATCGACCTCTTATCGTTCCTTATTCACATCCGAGAATTTCCATAATGAAAATCTCAATATGTAAACAAACAATAAATTACATTGGGTGTGGACCGGAAAACAGGAAAATGCGTTAACAAGTATCTCCATTTGCGGAGCAATTCGTACAATAAAACAGATACGCTGTTTAGTTTTGTGATTATTTGCTTTGCCTATTAATAAACTTCCATAGGAAGAAAGGGTTATATTTTAGTGAAGTTGTACTTATTCAATGGAAATGACAACCATTCGTTTATGAGTGGTTGTTTGTTATATCCAATATCGAGATCGTTCTCTGTAATTGCCGATCGGAGGTGAATCGCCCGCGTTTGCTAAAATAACGCTTACTACTGACATTCCATTCACGAATTTATTTATATAAAGTCTTATTGAGTTCTTTATTCAAACAGGTTTATTGAAAAACAAAACAAAATGGTATTCAATAACCCATATATAGGAGTAATCCATACCATATATCACATCAGATGTGATTTACCGCATTGTCTTTACGTCCCACGTAAATACACATCGGCGTTCTGTTTTGAAAGCCTGATCTTAATTTTATTATACAACCTGCGCTTACAATTTGATCGAATTAATTGAATGCCACGGGAAAGTTATGCTGTAACTGAAAAAGACTTCGAATGAACATATTTACAATTACTGGTTTATTGGTTTGGATTATGTATTCGCATGGTCAGCAAAACATACTTTTGGCAAAATCCAATCGTATTATAAGTACATATATTTACAGTGAGATTCAGATCGGATTTACACGAACAAATTGTATAAAATACTTATTATCATACTAGAAGTATAAGAAAGTTAGGCAAAGCATGTAAATAATATCGATATATGGCATGAAATATAAACTAATTTAGTGTTGGTTATGTAGATAAATTGAAACAACTAGAAAGCAACAGAAAAATCATTGATATCTTATCGTTTTACATATACAGTTAGAAAAAAATGAGAATACGTTTAACAAAAAAAGATCGCCAATTTGTTTTCGAAATAGCTCAAGGTATCAAATCACAGCTTAATGTTGTATTCAGGCCTTAAACCTCTGTATATTTGACAAATGATTACACAGTAAATTCAGATTTGATCATACTAGAATTTCACACTGTACATTTACGATCATGTATATTAATATGGTTTAATATTTCTCTTTCATGTGAATAAATTCGGAATCTACTAAATGTTATTTTTTTCTCATTATCTGTACAGTTCAAGTAGGTTTGAGAACTAACTCCTTGGGTAAAAATAGTATAATATCAAAGCTGACTATGAGACAATGCTATACCACTCATGAAGTGTGAATGCTCGTCAATGAGAATAATAGTATATCAGGTATTTCAGATAACGGCTGTCATCTGATGAAAATTGCCAGTGTTTAATAATGTAGTTCTTAATTTTTTACAATTTCTTTCATCATTTTCGCTTGCTGTTTTTTTATGAAGCATTTTTTTAACGAAGACAATTCATATCCAATAATGAGTATATATATATATATATAATTTTAATTGTGTGCCAGTATTTGCAATCCTAACTTTACATTTGTCATGGTATGCAACTTAGGTTATTTTAAATTTATCTGGCATTCAATAGAATTTAATTTAATGTTTATTTCAAATTCCTAACAAGATTTAATTATAGTTACACACAACACACTATTGAGACTTCGGGAATCGTAATACATGCTTCCTATATACGTGTGGGAAGTTTCTGAGTGCCACAACCTTCTAACAGTGTACTATAAAGCTTATCTGAAGCAGTACAATCAACAACAGTTATAACGAAATCAATATTTAGTAAAATGCCATTGATTGTTTTTTTTCTAGGTTACATTATTTTAAAAGAGGCAACTAAGTCTGCATTATTATTAAAGTTCTTAAAGACTTGTGTACATACACAATAAGGGCGAAAAGAAGAGATATTAATTTCGCTTTTACATCGGACATTAAATAAGAAATTACATAGTACATTAAATTCTACTTCTGAGTGCTTTATTACTTTAGAAGTATTGCAACAATGAGTATACACATATTTGTAATATGTATGTTTTAAATTTTGAGTACGAGGTAAAAAATTTGAAATAATAAAGTATAGTTTTGTAGGTGTTACGTCAAAAGTTTAATATATAAACACCAAAAATGAGGGTTAAAAATATTATCTCGTTGCATGGTATTTGTTTCTGCATGTTTGATATATTCTCGAACGATTATTGTGTTGTTGCATGCTTACCATATTACATTGTTTTCAGAAATTTAAACAGGTTTTTTTAAATTGATCATATAAGTTATAAGTGTAATGTTATATATAGGAATGTGGTTAATTACTGAAAAGTTCGATTAATTATGTTCATGATGTATATACTGATAGTTTGCCTTGTAAAAATATGCACTGACACTAATATATAAACATTCATCTGCATTTCTGTTATCTCTCTTCAGAAATAGAATCGCCGTTTTGGAACGATTAACAGTTATACTTATCGAATCGTGGCCAAAATAACTAACCTATGCATAACCTAACACTTTTTATACTCGGAATAGTAACGGGTAATAGTTTTCAGAACTATCTATTATGCATCCGAGATTTTAACAACCTATCATACTATCGGGTCAACTCCATTATCGCCTTTTTATTCATGATATGCATTGAACTGGTTTCTGTTGAAAAAGGTCTAAACTAAATATAACAGGCATAAATATCAATGTTTGCACAAATGCATTATCAAGTTATGTGTGCATTCTGTTTAATGTATCCTAAAACGTACAACCATATGTTAAAGGAGTGACCACAATAAAAAAAAAGATTGATTTTCCACAAAACTTATCCAATATGAATTTGGCGTTAAATGTATACAAAACTTTAATAATACTAACGTACCATTCATTTTGAAATATTCAAAAGGTCCGCAAGTCGAATTCCAAGTGCATTAATACTATTTATTTTTTTTGGAAAATCATATTTATTCAAATGTCAAAATAATATTGTCTTAAACACATGAGTTTCAAAATGTTTATTTAGAGAAAAAATCAACTAGAGGAAACAATTTCACATGTTAACAACAATTATTAACTTGTTCATTTACGTTGGTGTAAATTTATCCCATTTTTAATAATTTCATGAAACCATAATGTCTAATACAGACGACCCCACTCATGTAAAACAACTTCACTATTATAAAGCATTTAATTAAACACATGTTTTCTGATTTTTGTTATGGATATATAGTTCTTTGAAACACATTATTGTATTATTAACTTATGTTGTGTAGCATACCTTTAATTTATATAATGTTACATTAATGTAATTTTTGTTATTTTGAAAGAAATAAAAATTGGAATAACAAAAATAATGACAGATGTTTTTATTCAAAACCGGGCAATCGATATTAATGAGTCATTCACTGCAAACAAGTATATAGGATATGCCGAATATAAGTAACAGCCGTTTTATCCGCTTAACTGATATTTTCGAATTTCGCTGTCGAGGTTAAGAAAGTCCGCGCATACCCAGAAAGTTGGTCGATGGAAGAAACAAGGTCTCATCCTTTAATCAGAAATTATAACTATATTTCACTATGTAAAATCAGAATAAAAACTACCTTTCGGTGTTGTTGTGTTTTTTGTCATCTGCATAATTGTATTAACCAACGGTAACACATCGTACGAGGAAATGTTATTAAGTTCAGTGTGCAGGGTTAATCTTTATGATAAAATGTTAAGAACATAAACCAATGTGCTGCATTATTACTGAAATCCAAACACAAAACTGCAAACATAACGAATGGGACAATAAATATCAAGTAAAAAACACACATTCACATGTCGGTTTTTGAATCCTATACAAGCTCTATTTATACAAAATACCTTCTGAATTTCGTAATTAAGTCGATAGTTTAGCACGGGGCATGTGTCATTTATTAAACACACTTTATTTGGTTATAATATATACCTAGCATATTATAACATGCATATTTTCCAAGTTTTAAACCTGAGTAACCCACAATAATGCTGATGCAAAACACATTTTGGGAAAAGTTGATTGCATGAAAACTAAGGTATGTTTTGCCAGATAATAAGAAGATTATTTCTACTCGGTTTAAATTAAGTAATGTGTGAATGACAAAAATGGTTACTAACCGGAAATGACTCAATACTAGTTTTATTCTAAAAGTCGTTATCGATTTCTCTGAAATGGTATGCTGCAACATAAACACACCTGGAATAAACATATGCACTGGTTTATTGAATCATAAATTTAACGTTCGCCATTTCCATTAATTGTACATCAATTATTTGAGATAGAGTCTGGCATCTGGTGGAAATCATGAGCATAACAATAATCATGGCTAATGTATAAAGTGTTTTACTTGACAGACTTCGATGCGTACATGCTAATCTCGTGATGTTGGCAAATTGTTTGAAGTTTATATCGAAATTTCCAAGTGTTTTATAATGAAACCTGTGTTTTAAGACTTGAAACCAATGGATATCCACTAACGCTTTTCTGGGATGGAAATTGTTTGGCAGTATTTGCAATAACAGCATCCAATATGTCTTAGCATGTTATTTTAAATTTAACTTGCATTCAATTGAAATTTATTTAATTTGAGTTTCTCTTTCTAAAGTTAAATAAATTATAGTTTAACATAACACATTTAAGATACTTCGAACTAAACGTTTCTTGTACGAGTTTTTCGTGCAGTGGAGAGGTTCAATGATAATTGTTATATTTTTAGGTTTATAAGAATAACAGGCTACACTGTCTGCTAGATTATTTCGAATATATTTGAATTTATAAAAACCTTTTGGGAAAATAATAGAAATAAAGTTTGTTAATACCACGGAGCTGAAACTGGAAATTACCACAAAAATTGCACTTTTTTACTTTAGTATGCTTTGCTCTGTGTATGTAGTACTTTACAAACGAGTTTACACTGTTAAATATGTATGCAACATTAACATATAGTCAATAAATATTTGTGTAATAGTATTAATGTGTTCGCATCCATAACTATCATAAAATAAAAATCAGGTTCTTAAATCATTACATGTAGTCAGTGTATCGTGCTGTAATATGTTTCTGTATATTTTAAAAAGTTATTTAAAGACAAATATTTAAAATAATTGGCAAATAGCAAGAATGCTATGTTTATATGTACCTTTTTGAAAGATTTACATCAACACTACGCAATCGTTGAATGTGATTTATATTGAAGAAGAGTGTATTGATGGGGAATTAATATTGATTATGTACGCATTCCATGCGTTCCGAGCAGCACGCTTAGTTTTCAAGCAGCTGGTAGACCTATACAATCATTCAGAAAAGCAATTGATATTTATATTTATAACAATAATGACACCACAGTTGATGAAAGAGAAACTATTGAATCAGTTTGTTATGATTCAGAGGTAGACATTAAACATAAGCATGATACTTTATTTGTCTAGTAGGTGCCACGCTTAACTACGAATGAAATGTTGTTTCGATTTGTTTTACATTGTTTGGCCAAACAATCAGACCAATTTCACTGTATTTCATTGTGTTGTGCATATGTTTCGGCAGACCTATAAACACAGTTCATAACATGCCCATGTTCTACATATATCTAGCTTGTGCCAAACCTATACTAAACTTCTATGGATTTGAAGTTTATATGTTTGGTCAATACGTATATTAAGTATAATACAATGAATCTTGTTTAGTTACTGACCTTTTTAATATGTACAGTTAATTAATACACAAATATCTGTTAATTATTTGAAAAGGGCACATATAATCTAGGGTGTATTGTCACAGCATACATATTTTGCAGTGATAATATCAATTTAGAAACACAGAGGACGAATTTATTTTTACAATATTTAAGGAATTTAAAGGTAAATCATACATTTGTGGCAGCATTTGAAGGTTCAACGTAATAGCCTATAATAAACCGGAAAATTATTCATACTTTGCCATAAAACACTATGATTCAAAGCACGCATCACTATCAGACTGAATCTTAATACGAATCTGTCCTTTAAAAAAAAGTCTTAAATGTTGTTCTGTTCGACTTGCTTTTTCATACATGCTAGACAAAGCAAGCAATAATTTTCATATGCCTGTGGTACCTGCGTTTGTCTATGTCTGCTTTAAGTTTAAAAGCTGAATTATATAAACCAATTCGATGGTAAACGTTACAACAACATCTACAAAATGTTTTTTATTAAAACATTTGATACAGTATTGTGCTTGTGCTAAAATGACCTACTGTGTATCAATATTAATTTCAACGTATCTTCAGGAGTTGCCTGCAATTTAATTAATCTATTTTTGAAATATGCATATGTTCGATTTGTTTGTTATTTCAATAAATGTAAAATTTCTTCTCAAATCAATCAATGCTACATACAACTGCTATTTTAAAACGCAATTTCTTCAATTAAAATATGAATTGGTTTTATTGCAGTTTTATTGCAAATTATTCTGTATCGCATAACTAGCAGATGTACGCCTATCACAAATTGAAAACAGATATACCTTAGCTGGAACTATTTTTGTTATATATTGTTGGCACTATAAGACATTCGCACGTGACAAACATTGTCTGCCCTATTGATCCCTTGCTTTTTCAAGTGCCATTCACGTTAGAATATTCCGAGTGAAAGTAATACTACTGAAAGAGTTACAAATGCTTGTGCACGTTATTCCGTTATACGTACTTAAAAATAAGTACAAAGAACATAAGACACACTGATCAAAAACTATATGTATGGGGCATATTGACTTCTAGTGTTTTGCTGAAAACTGTTCATATAAATGTAACATTTTTCAAAATAACATCAGAGCTTCGGTTTGAAACGCATTTAAAGTGATATCAGACGCATCATTCACTGTTGAATTGAGCTGAAAAGAAATAACAGGTCAACAGAGTTAGTTGAAATTCGGTAACTGACACTGGCCGAAGAGGTGGTTGACAGAGACACGAAGGTAAATGTATTCATAATTTCAGAATTGTCATATGTTTTCGCGGTGAGTCCCAGATTTTAAACTTTACAAAGTTACGTCAGGAAAGAAAGTACGGTTGATATTCAAATGCATTATTTTTTTTCTTTCCGGGATATTGTTTTATTATGGTGATGCTGCATTAACAAATATAAGTGTATATGAAGTGAAAACATCAAAAATAAACAACGGTTTCGAAAGACACCTATATACTGTTAGATGCTTCTTTACACTTAAAACATGAGCACGTGTATACATTGCAATTATAGTAACTAATTGTGTAGCTCCTTAACATATGCCCCATATATTGCGTTCGCCCTTAGCTGGATTAGTCAGACTAGTACTCGCATCGAGTATATTAATGCCATGTTGATAATACACGTTCAATTGGAATAGAATGGAGACATAATGCAAATACTGGAATCCGGCACACTAGTTTTTTATTTAAGAGCACGTGCATGAAAGGGATAAAACATCGTCTTTGCATGGCTCCACACTAATTCTCTGCATAAGTTTACACCTGGTGTGACAAAACCTATCCAAATAACATCCGTGTGAATTAAATCTCGAGGGTGTAAATACCACCGGAGAAGTATAAACGCATGAAAGAGGGCACTATTGCCCATTAACAACCTTGATGCAGATATTATTTGTATTATAATATATTCTAGCACATATATTTCAAACTGAAAAAAACCCACATTTTTTTTTATTATAATCCGTCGAGACTTACAACTGTTATTCCTTTTTTATATTGTAGTATAACAATTATCGTAATGATTGATTTCTTAATACTTTGCAAATAAATCTATTGTACTTGTACGACACGTATTTGAACCAGACAACTTTAAAACATTCCAATCAACTCATCTTATTGTATTGCATCTAAACGTATATCCTATATTGCGTACAGTCAAAATATACGCCAGCAAATCACTTATATGTGGCATGTTAATGTCACGTTGAGAATACACGTGCTCTTGGAATGGAATGGGGAAGTAATGCAAGTTCTCGAATCTGGAGAACAATTTTTAATTGAAGTTGAGAGGGTATGTGTGAAAATGATACTACCGACATCCATTTTGAACGTATCTTAATTATTCATCTGCATACGCATTCTTAAAAACTTAAATAACAAGCGTAAGAATTAAATAACGAAGAGTAAGCAAACTCAAACGAACTGCTACATGTACTGATACCCAAGCATCAGAAAAATACAGCGTTCCAGCGTTGGGTTTGTACATTCATGTAACAAACTTCTTTTGGTTAACGGCTAATAAAGTGCTTTCCATAATTCCACGTTGACACCAAGACCAAGCGTATTTACGATTAAAACAAAGCGGTTCATTTCAATGACTCAGCTCAATCGTTTTGTGTTTTTTTAACAAAAAGAATCTTTAGGGATCTTCATCAATTACTAATGTGACTTTCTTCATACTATGATTCATAAATGATATATCATTGTTGTTCTGCGGTCACGGACGTCATAGGCTGAGTTATTGTGCTATTCACAAATAAATGTTCATATTTGTTTCCTTATTAAAGCCATGATGCGCCTAGCTGTGTTGGAATAAATTGCGGTTAGAAATAAAATATAGTAATACATGTGTGTCTGAAGTGTGTGTTACTTTATTCAAGAGGACTGTGATATACTACTCGAGAATCCTGGTTTGAGGCTATTTTTTAACGAAAGAATCATACAGTGAACGATTTTAATCAAATGAACCTATGCACACAGTAAAGGAAAAAAATGTCGGCCAAAATGTGATTAATTTTAGTGCGCTGGAGTCGATAGTATCGGAAATATATAAATACGATAAGAAGAGAGCTGCAGTCAGCAGAGGCTGTAAGAAGCAGAGCTATTTTGTAATGTGGAGGAAACATATTTACGATCTTTCTTATACCTAGATTCTTTTACTATTTTTGTCACTAACTTAATAGTTTAATAATTTTTATTAATTACCATGTTTCTTTGTATGCTATTTACTTTCAACCTATCCCCAAATCGTTACATAGTTTCCCGATATTAACGAAACTAGAACACTAAAACTGTTAAAAGCTCTCCTGTTATTGTGTTTATATATTTCCTATACTAATGACACCAGCACACTAAACTTAATCATAATTTGGTCGTCATGTTTTCCTTTTCTGTATACATAGGTTCATTTGATTATAATCGTTCTAAACGCGTGTTTGCTTCGTGATTAATGTGGGGATATGTGAGGTTCGGCAACCCTTAAACCGGTTTAAATTCCGATTGATTTCCATTGATCTTTTTAATTCGGTGATCCTATTTTAATCATTGTATGTGTATAGTTGGTGTTTTGTAATGTACAATAGTGGATAAGATTAAGAATGGCTCTCCTGATATTGTTTCATTGTTTGCTTTATTGATGTGCAAGTTCATATCAACACAATTTTGTTAGTTGAAGACCACTTTCTGATGTTACATAACAAATAGTGCACGTATGGGCCTTGTCCTTTTCGAGAAGAAATGTTTTTAGTGTAGTTTGCTAAAAAAAACTCTCTACTTTTATGTGGGACGTGGCCAGTTTTGACACAGGGACATACTTTGAACAAAATGTCTTACGTATTGAAAAGGGTATATAATGCATTTTGTTTTTCTCATTTGAATTCTCATTCAAGTTATCCGCAATCATAATACATCGTTAGATGACTTTCAGTAATGTGTACAGTATTGCAATGTTAATAACGTCTAGAAATTTAGAATTCGATATGTTATCGCATTTTACATATAAAAAATACATTGTAAGGTGTGTGTTTAAGTGGAAAGTAACCCCAAAATAGGTTTCCTTAAAGTTGTCCATACACAATGCATATGAAAAGAAAAATGATATTTGTGTTAGTCTTCCAATTATATTTAAAAGAAAAGACATACATGCTGTATAGTAAACATATTTTGTAAAGGTAGTAATTATAATTCATAAGATATACGCATCGCTGCTTGACATTTGTTTCTTAAACAAAATGTTACTTAGTGGACCTCGGACATAGTGGACATTTGTATCACTACAATATTAATCACAACATCCGGTAAATGTTTATTTGGTTCATACGCCGTGATTATGAGCGTGTGTCTTAACAAACATGAAACTATTTCATACACGAAAACAAGAATATTGTTTGCTTAATGAGTTCACTTGATCTATGAAAGGACAGAAATGCGTCCATGCATAATTTGTCAACATTAAAATGTTATTTGTTGTATGTCTCCATATTGGGAAAGATTCCGGAAAGAAAGGCATATTTTGATGAGTTTCTTAAAATGGTTCATTGCTATATATTTATTGAATTAAACAAACTTGCATGCATGACATTTAAAAATGCCTTTTAAAATATGTTATTGTTTTACTGACGAATAAAGCAGTATGTGATATCGAAAGTTGTGTTAGTGAATAAAGACGAGTAAGAACAAATGTAAACAACGAATGATTTTCTGTAAATAAACAGTAAATAAACAGTAAAGCTGTATCATAATTTAATATATTTAAAATATATGTGAAACAAAAAATATCTTTTTTAATATACGGCGTTGACGTTGTTTTGTGATGGACAATGATAACAGTTACATAAATGAGATCAAAGATCGCGGATGTTTTTTTTATAAACGCTGCTGTTAGCTGCTTCACTTCAACTATATATATATTTATGTATTGTCCTAGGTGGTAATGAAAAGGTCATAGACCGGACGGACTCGTATGACTTGAAGGAATGAACAAACACCATATTGTTGATTGAAAAAGGGCATTTATTATAAAATGCCATTAAGATGATAAAAACAGAACAGATTCGTTCCAAAAAGTCATAATGGGTGGTAAAAACACGCCATACATACAAAACAGTGTATAAAATATGTATATACATATAAAAACAAAACATATTAGTAAATGTAAACATACAAGTTGTGTACAGAATGCCATAATGGGCACAGTACAACTATGATTTGTATACATCAATTCCATTCTTTATCCGTAAATGGTGTTTTCAAGGCCAGGTTAAAAACCAGAGAATTTTTTTTCGATGTCCAAAGTAAAAAAGCTCTGGAAAACTGTGCCCGAAAACAACCAATATTAACATGTAAATGTGATATGAGGCGGACACATAAAAACATACATAGTATGGGAGTCAAAACCTTATGGCGGAGAAGGGGTGGAGGTGGGTTTTAAATTTTGACCACACTGGATAATCACGTCAGTCGTGAAAGAACAAAAGGGCCACACTGACCAAGACCGAATTTGATTGGTCAAAAGAGCCCATGTGACCCCACGCTGGGGTTATATACAAGTAATAAGATATTAGGTTTGAAAAGGTATAATGGAAACAGAAAATTAACAATTAAGAAGGCGTACAATGACATAAAATCTTTTATGTGTGCATAAAATATTATTTATGTATTGTCCTAGGTGGTAATGAAAAGGTCATAGACCGGACGGACTCGTATGACTTGAAGGAATGAACAAACACCATATTGTTGATTGAAAAAGGGCATTTATTATAAAATGCCATTAAGATGATAAAAACAGAACAGATTCGTTCCAAAAAGTCATAATGGGTGGTAAAAACACGCCACAGAGGGGACCGGAACGGGAACCCCGCCGCCCATATCACTTTTTAGTTCATCATACAAATTATGATTTCGTTTTTGTCATTAATTTGCATTGTGCAAGGCCATGTATATCGATCCAAAGCCATGCTTTACAACTATGTGTATCTGAAAGACAATACAAAACGCGCGATGTTACATGCGCCTTGTCTTTCTGGATGGTGTGAACAGCGCCACGGCATTACATGGCTTAAAGGACAAAACCAGCGATAATGGTGATATGTTTTGAATTATATACACTCCAAACGCAAAAATAATAGGACCGAATATATTGCAAAACACACACACAAAAACAGATCAACTTTATGGCTGTATTGCAATATAAACTGTAATGTCTGTTGTTTTTCTTTACTTTTTTTTCATTCAACATGTACTTGGATGATATTTCGCTAACTGTTATTTTCTGCATTTACAAACAACATATCAGCTTCATTCAAATACACTTGACATGAAACTTTGGATGTACCAGCAGGAGCGAAACCTTATTATAAAATGCTGTCCTTTATTTATGACAAGGAACCAAACAGTAAGACACATAACACATGCACTAGACAAGACACAAACGTTTATAATCAACGCACACATATGAACAAAACGGTGGTCACTTGCTTGGGACGTTTAATGCAAAAGCAGCTAGGGTTTAAACCAGTTTGTAGGAGCCCCAAACCTCAAACTTGACCCAAAATTATTTCTTAAACATGTAATGGTAAAAAACGGTTAACATTATAACATCACGATTCAAGTAGCAGTTAAAGAGAATACACTTCAACTTAATTTTCATTTAACTACTTAATGGTTATATACATACCAGAGCACCATAACCGTAACGTTTTGAGAAACGATGAAAGAAAACAAAAACTAGTCTCAACTACATCTCATCTTTTAATACAAAGCTTTTAAGACATTTCATCATATAATTAGCGCATTCGTCGTACAATTCAGAACGAAGCCGCAATAAGGTTGTTAAAGGCCAAAGCATGGTTATGTATGTATCGTTAAACACATAACATATTACAAGTTAAATAGTTATAGATAGATAGATAGATAGATAGATAGATTTATTTCAGTATAATGACACAACATGATAAAACATATCTACATACATGATAAAATAGTAAAACAATATACATGTATGAGAAATGAAACCATGTCATTAACATTACACCAAGGATTACACAAAAAAGAGAACTTAATCTCTTATTTCCATTGTGGTCCTTGGATATTGATGGTATTGACATAGAGAGGCATGGGATGAATATCACAGATTTGAGTTATGAAAGACAATCATTTGCATAAAAAAGTAGACATATTAAAATGTGGGTAAATTAAAAACTATCTACATGGATCTAAAAGGATGATTACATATTAAGAAGATGAGTTTTAACTGACAACTTAAAAGTAGATATACTTGTAATATTCCTTAAAGCAGAAGGTAATTTGTTCCACAGAACACAGGCGTTAAATGCAAAAGATTTAGCACCAAAACCTTTGACTTTGGGTAAAATATAGCACCCACTTTCACTTGACCTAGTCTTGTATGAATGAAGAGTGTCAAATAGTTTCAAATAAGTTGGAGTGTTTCAAATAATTAAAATTAGTACAAGCACTTAAAATAACAAAAATATTATGATGTAACAAAAAACGAGATTTTTAATTTGAAAAGCACTTAAATCAGAAATATCAGCTTCAGACGACCTACATGCGTCAGTACGAGTAAAATATTTGCAGAGATGACGTGATCCCATATGATCCCATGATTGGCTTGAAATCCGATGACGTCTCAATAAATGCTGTGGCGTAGCTAGAAAAAAGCCGTGTCGGCCGGGGCCCTTTAATTTTCAAAAACGTCGAAAACAATAAACGTATTTTTTGCAAGTGTTAAGTGTTATTGTTTAGGAGATAAGGCACCAATACATATCAACAGTACACCTAGTAATTATATACTTTTGTCGAAAAGAAGATCGTCTTCAGATTATAATGTTTCTGATATAAAATGTAAATGTGTTTGGCAATATATATTATAAAAATGATGATAAGTTTTAAGCCTTGTGTTCTTCGACAATTCTGAATACATTCCATGTAAATGTTAAGTGTAAGTTTTCAAAACGCTTCATTTTCTGTTCATATTTCACCATTAAAGGGTACCCTCTGAAAGCAACGTCTAACGTATAATTGCGTCATGTAGAGAACAAGTGTTCTTCTTTTGGCACGCATTTCATTATAACGATCATGAATAGCTGTCGGTGATACAGATTATTGCCTCGTGAACGTTAGTGTCATGATCCAAAATACCAATATGTTACCATGATTGTCCATAAAATGCGTGTGCTTATGTTAATGACAATAATTCACTAATGTTTTCACTCAACGAAGTCTTGTTTATTTATGTTACTATGTGAGATAATGTTGTAAGATTATGTAATATAAATATGAACTGACCTCTCCTAATATTGTGGGTACAATCGTTATTGTTTGTCAAAAGCACAAACGGTAATAACACTTTGAAATGTTATATGTTGAAAAAGTATAATTTCATCTGCTTGTTAATTCTGGTAAATTTATTCTTTGAAACATGTGAAGCACATAATCTACGAGAGTTGTTGTTGTTTTGGGATACACGTTCAATGTTAAGATGCATTATTATTCTATTCTGCAAATGGTATACTCGTATTCAAAATACGCAAACCAACATGTACAGACCAGATGGGTAATATATAGATTTTAAGGTCGCCGTGGCGTTATGGATATAATGTCCGCCTAGCGACCCGGAGGTTAGGAGTTCGATCCCCACTGTGGGAGCGTTCTTTAGATCTCCCCAAAAGACACGAAGTACTCTTTCTAGGCCCAGGAAACGGTCTCGAAAGCGTTTCAAATAAGCCTGAGGCTTTCGATGCAATCGAGCTAAATTAATAGGTTTAAACTAATAGAAAATTCAATGTATGCATAATAAAAAATTGTTCTACCATTGCAATACACACATGTAGTATTGCTTCATTGCTAAACTTTTTAACGAAAATGGCAACTTTTTATGGTTTTATGCGGTTTTAATGTCGTTATGAATTCTTTTTATACCTTTTCAATTTCTAATTCAGCTTCAGATTTTTATGGTTTCGGCTTTATATTTCGAAGTGTCTGCGTTTGTATTTTACATCTGTCAAGATTGGTCCAAAAAGTCTATGTTTTTGCTTTATACTGTATAATGCACTGCTGTATTATTAAACTCAGCTGGGACAAGTCCGCGGGGGCTTACATCACCGCTGAATTTCGTGTTTCCTTTGCAATCGGTCGGTTAGATGGGATATGTGCTGTGTCTTGCTGAAAGAGCAATATTTTGCTTACCTCATACCCTGGCGTGTTGTTGATAGGTTAATTGCAAGTTCATTATTGATGTACGCGCCACTTATTTGGATGTTTACCGTAGTTCTTGGGTTCGCAAAGTCGGTCATATTTCCAGCCATATTCAGCTGGACCAATGCAAATTAAGTCAAGGTAACGGGCAAAATATCGTCAGTGTTCCTCGTGTCAGCCTCAACAGCCGGCAAGACGTTTCCGTTGCTGATTGGACATACTTATGATGGAATTTGTGGTTTGTCTATATTTTGATAACAATGCTGATCGTTTGCATCTTAATCTTCACCATCATTCGAATACTTGATGTTGTTTGAAGACATCTAAACATTCTTTGAATGAGATCACTGAAACAATGAAAGCTGACACTAAACAGACGGAAATGGTCATTTTTTCATAGCAGTTGGAATGATATGTGACGCTGTAATTTTATCGGAACACAGTTACAAAATTTTCTCTAATCAAGAAGGATTCCAACATAAATGCTTCGAATAAAGGAAATTTTATAAACATGTCTAAACAAGTTATGTCAGGCAAGAACATCTAGTTGAGATGTATACGCACATTGCTTCCATTTTGTACTACAAAGATACTAACTGACTCTAAAATGTAGAAACGCTAAGGAAATAGTAATATTCTCTTATAATTGAAACGCACTGCCATTGATAATATATATTTTGAACGTTTGTAATAAGTTGTGTTGAGTTTAACAACATAGATCATATGTATGTTGGATTTTTTACTGTATGTTATTCTTAGATATACAATATGTTAACTATTTTAGATATTCATATTTCTGGTATGCAGTTATTTTAACTTGTGTATTTATTATAGTGATAAATCATCATGCTCTTTTTTCCGATACATATTATGTTGTTATTCTGTCTTTTATACCGTGTTGTGTACAGTGCGCGACAAGTAGGCAGCTGCCAAACATATTGGGTAGAGCATTACCTAAGAGATTATTGTTAAATTTTGACAAATTTTATAAGCAGGACTCAATATTTAGACACGTTCTTAAACTTCTGCTTAAGTTTCAATTTCGTTACGTAGATTTTATTGATTGTTTATGAATTTTTGGACCATATTGTTTGATTAAACTAGAACCCTTCAATACTTAAGAAATTGTACACACTATGCACACTAAGATGGAGCTAAAACATGCCGACAAAGTTTAATATAAATGAATCACAAATGACAAAATCTAAAAGATGAATCAAGTAAGATAGTTATTAATTGTAATTCAACATGACGGTACATTATTTCACCGTATAATATATTTTTTCATATATATATATATATCTTTCAAACAAATTGTTTTTTACAATGTTCTGTAGATACATTGCTTTCTTAATAGTTTAATATTTTTTTTAGATAAACCATAGACTAATAATTTTAAAATATTTAACCTAATCGTTTAAATAATTTGTTCGATACTTACGACACTAGTTTACTAAAAATATGTGTGTAGTGTTCTACTCACGCTTCACGTTTTAGCATTCATGTTTTCATTTTCTGTCTGCATAGGTATATTGAGGTCGCTAAAGAAGAGCATTTAATTTACGATTAATTATGGAGTAATGTGAGGTTCGGCTAGCCCTAAAACCGGTATAACCCCCCCCCATTCTTCGCATTTACCGTTCCAATGATGTGATTCCAGTTTTTATCACGTTATGTTTATCGTTAGTGTTCTGTTATAACATTCGCAGAAAAGAACAAGACTATTTCTACGGTTTCATTGTTTTCTGTATTAAACATCTCGGGTTCGAATATCGAGACAGAGAATATATATTTGATTTTTTGCCCTTTAGCTGATCTTAGCATGAAGTGCTCGAGATGACCCATTGTTTATCTATTGGCCGGCGACCGTCGTCGGTGTGCGTCGTCAACCTATAGCTCGTTACCACTCTAGAGGGCACATTTTCTTCCAATGATGACGAAACTTAGAATGACTGTTTGTCTTGACAATAGTTAGCCGAGTTTGAATCTGGGTAAGGTACTGTCAAAAACAAGATCACCATGTCATATCTTTGAAAACGTTGGTACCAGTCTATGAACCACATTTATTACTCGTCGTGATTAAACTTGTTCATACTAGTTATCTTTGCAATATATTGGAAAGGTTCGAATCTGGATCATGTGCAATAGAAAACCAGGTCAACAAGTCAAATCTTAGAAAAACCATGCTGCTTGATGGCGCAAAGGCGCATAAAAAAGCCTTGTTACCACTCTAGGGACAATATTTATGACTCAATCTAGATAACATGTAATCCGAATGTTAATCGCGCGATGCCTAAGCCGAGTTTGAATTTGGGTCCCCTGTTTCCTAAAATTAGGTCGCCAAGGCAAAAAACCCATATTGCCACTCAAAATTAAAATACATGACTCAGTCTTGACAAACTTGGTACCAAAAATTCTCTTGACAATATCAAGGCAATGATTGAATCTGCGTCAAGTGGGGTTAAACATGAGGTCAAGTCTTCGACAATGGTGCACCCTTAACTCAGGTAAGCGCTTCCAGGTCATCATGGCACTGGTAAACAATTATTTTAGAATATTCAACATATTATATTTTTGTGAGAGAATACATTAAATAACATTTAAAAAAAAATCGTAAATGTGCGATCAAATTCTTTCAAGAGAAACATTATTAACAGTATAGCTATTAACAGTATAGCTATTAACAGTATAGATAGATAGATAGATAGATAGGTGTTTATTTCGATCCAATACGCCATATGAGGCACATGAGGACAGAATATTTTCACAACAAATAAACAAAAGAAAACAAACGCAAAATGCAATTAAAACACACACACTCGCACGCACACACCCATGGATACACACACAAACACACACATACATACACGCACACACACACACAAACACACACACGCAATCCCATACACACACTCACAAGTAAACAGAAACATACATGCACGTACATGAACAAAACTTTTTTTTTAAAATCATGACAAAAGCGGAGAAGCATATTATGCATGAGAAACAATAATAATAATAATAATAATAATAAATCCTTAAATAACAACAATAATCATATAATTCCTTACATGAAACACAATAAACAGAAGCGATCAACATATAGTTATCGATCAGTAAGTCCTATCGAAACCAATTAAAGAACTTATTCGGTAATTAGAACACAAATTACTTAGCAACAGAGATATAAAACATGACGACACACATAGTATAATCATATAATCATAATGTAATGATGCAGACAGTTAAATTTAGGAATCCAAACTATGATGAACATCTACAAAACATTCTTAAATATGTTGTTTTTTATATGATTAATTATCTAGGTCACGATATATAGGAGCTTTAATCTAATGGAAACAGTACTTATATTATTAATTAACGTGTTAATTATTTACTTTAAAACCAAAAAATGTAAAAGAAGCTACTTTTCTTAGAGTAAGTGCATCTTGTGTATTCATAAATGAAATAAATGTGCGCATATTAGGTCGCAGCCAATACTTTTTATTTATATATCTTTTCCTTAAATCAGTTAATAAAGAACATTCTAAAATAAAAAGATATTCGTCATATCACACACGCAGTCCCATACACACACTCACAAGTAAACAAAAACATACATGCACGTACATGAACAACACTTTTTTAAATCATGACAAAAGCGGAGAAGCTCATTATGCATGAGAAACAATAATAATAAAAAATTCCTTAAATAACAATAATCATCATATAATTCCTTACATGAAACACAATAAACAGAAGCGATCAACATATAGTTACCGATCAGTAAGTCCTATCGAAACCAATTAAAGAACTTATTCGGTAATTAGAGCAAAAATTACTTAGCAACAGAGATATAAAACATAACGACACACATAGTATAATCATCTAATCATAATGTAATGATGAAGACAGTTAAATTTAGGAATCCAGAGTATTATGAACATAACCAAAACATACTTAAATGTGTTGCTTATTCATATGATTAATTATCTAGGTCACGATATATAGGAGCTTTAATCTAATGGAAAACAGTACTTATATTATTAATTAACGTGTTAATTCTTTACTTTAAAACCAAAAAATGTAAAAGAAGCTACTTTTCTTAGAGTAAGTGCATCTTGTGTATTCATAAGTGCAATAAATTTGTGCATATTAGGTCGCAGCCAATACTTTTTATTTATATATCTCTTCCTTAAGTCAGTTAATAAAGAACATTCTAAAATAAAATGATATTCGTCATCAATTTTTTGACAATTGGTACATTTTCTTTCATTATATGGAATAGAAATAGGTTTATGCCAGCGGCCAGATTCAACTATTAATCGATGAGATGATACTCTGAGTTTAGAAAGAGCAATACGGTGGTTTTCATTGGAGATGCTTGTAAGGTACATTTTTAAATCATTGTTTATGTTGAGATGCCTATAAAACAAAGCTCTACTAGATGCCGTTAATCGTGAATTCATATTTTGATAAAATAGCTATTAACAGTATAGATATTAACAATAAAGCTATTAACAGTATAGCTATTAACAGTATAGCTATTAAAATTATGCCATTCATTATGATATATGACAATTGATATTGATTGTAAAACACCGTTTATTACATAAAATTAGCTGAATGAGATCTTGCTATTCCATTAATGTATATTTTATTTCTTTGAATCAGCGTCTGCTCTGTTGTGTCCCTTAATTTTATAAATAAAGTATGTGCGCTATGAAGGGCAAGTATGGTTCGAATCATTGACTGTTCGGACATTGTCTCTCTTATCAAACACTTGCATGTTTTAATATGAATGCATTTGTAATCTTCAACAGTGCAGCTATTCTTTTAAACAGTAGGAGATGAATCAGGTGCAAAAACATACATATTATCAGAATCAGGAATAGTGATCTTAAGAACAAAAATCGCTTATCTTAACGCTTTGATTAAATTCTAGGTCAGATCGTCTGTTCAGTTTAATCAGTATCAGACAAGTATATAATACATATGTGTCTTAGAAGGGTGTGCATAATGTTTCCACCACATGCCCCTTTATGTGTGCATTTGATGAGCTTCGCTTGTGTGATGTACCGGTTGTAATGCAACAATATTAGATAACATGGGCACACGTCAGCACATATTGCACGCCACTAAAAAGTCTTGTTTATGATATCATTTTTAAAGTCGTTATCATTTTTTTCGAGGAAAAGCTGTTATACAAAAAGCTTTTAGAAACACAGCAACAACTACAACAAAACATACGCAAACAATGTGAAAGCACTTATAACTGTTGTAGTATACGTTCAATAATTCGGCTAGTTATTACGATATCTCATGATTAATATATTGTCTCATAATTTAACAAATGTTTGTCATTTAATTTTAAAATGAAATAATACAAAATATTTACTTACAATTGCCACTATTATCTTTTAAATGAAGGTTATATTATAGTGTCGTGTCTGTTCCTATATGTGTTCTAGGACAATATGGCTGCATTTAAAGAATTGTTATGAATTGATTAACACTTATTATGTCATATTAAATACTATACTTATAACTGCTATAGTTTTATAAAGCATATTAAAGGACCTTTTGACCATCTACATTTTTGATTTCGTAGGTGGTCTGTTTAAGGTTTATGAAATGCTTGTTATTTATATCAACGCAACCAGTTAACACATTTTGTGTTTCGTGTTTGTTAAACTGCAGCCACCGTGCCATAATAACAGTTTAATTAAATAATATATTGTAATATGAGCAGAGCCTTTGAGCTGTCTATATATTCGTTTCGAATAGGTAGCAAGCATATGCGAATTCTAATGAGATTGATGCAAGCATGACAATGAGCATAATTGATATTTAGTTAAATACAGCTAACTGTAAGATTTAAATACGAAAACGATTCTATTACTATCACGCATTGTTCTATTAATCTCAAACATGTATATACTGCTATATATATATTTAAACGAAATTTGTTACGCCGGGTTAGTAAAAAGTATTATTATTATTACAACTATCATGTGAAGACCCAATATATGTGCAATAAAGTTTATTTGATATATTGTTGTCATACTTAAGCTCCATTACAAATGACGTAATTAACTTATTCAATTACATATACTATCAATAGTTATAAATATAATAATACCTGTATTTAATTATACATGCATGTATTGTTGCAATAAAACATATTATTACTTTGTAAAATCATGAATTATTTATGTTGTGAACACTGTATGCTTACTTTGTCCACTTGGGCTTTTGGCCTTCTGGATGTGTTGTTTAATTAATAAACCAATAAACCAATACAAATAACAATCTTGATAACATGTGATACAAATCTATTCCGTCTGTTTTACGTACTAGTTGTAGTGAAATAAGATATTGTTTAATGATACATTTGATATCTTTGAAAATGCTTCTGCGTAATGACAACGCTATGATGCTTATGCGTTTGCCATTTATGCACAGTAAGCGAAAATTACAGAGAGCTGTATTTGCTCCAATAAGTACTGATGCAGTGCAAAGACGATGTTTTCGACTGCACCCAATTAGTCAGCTAACATACAGACAAAAAACTAAAGCATGAGGGAACTATGTAAATACACACATTTTCTCAGACGTTAACCAAATTTTTTTAACCGTGTTTTGTTGTTTATTTGTAAAGGGTAAAATGCAAAACAAAACATGCAAAACAAAAACACCACATACACACACACACACACACACACGCACGCACGCACGTACGCACGCACACACACACGCACACACACACACACACACACACACGCACACACATACACACACACACACACGCACACACGCACACGCACACACACACACACACACACACACGTTAATACATGTTTTACCATATTATGAATGCTTATTATTCACGTAACGTTCTGCAACATTAAAAACATTTCCATGCTACAAAGTGTTTGGGATTATGTAAAATATCAAATAATTGTAATAAAATTCCTTTAAGTTCAATCATGAATTTAATTTAAAAATTACTTTGAAACATCAATTACTTCTGTGACGTTAATTTCGTAAAACAATTAACCAATCGCACCTTATCTCCTCTTGGGATCCTTTCAATAAATTATGTTTTATCACAAATGATCGATTAAATGTGACGTTAAAGGGTATTTAAAACGTAATAGTTGCACGCACGAACAAAAGTCGGTTAATTATGACATAATTGAACATGATTGAGAATGCGAATGATGTCATGCCCTCGATTCAAAGCAGAGTCCGTGCATAATCATGAATACTTGATAAACCTTTAACGCATCCGGTAAGCTGCGTGCAAACTATTCCAGCTATACCTGACAGTAGCTCTTCAGATACCTATACCGTTCACGATATTTCCAAGCAGCAATAACAGTGTTATGTTATAGCATTTATATGTTATAAACCTGCAACACTATAATTAATTCTTAAACAAAACTATTAATAACATATTAATGGACATTCATTTTTATAGACATACTACATGAGCAGGCATTTGCAGAAAGGGCATGTGTATCTGGCAGACGACCCTGGTAATACGACTGATTGTTTATGGGTAGATTACAATTACTGACATTCCACGTTAGGCCCTTGACACATTACGGTAATTAACTCCAACGATTAATCTCGACATTATGACACGCGCATTCGATCATAACTGGTATTCTCTTAATAATCAGTAATGACTAAAATAGTTCGAATACGGTTCAAGAAAGTCGGTGTCTTTGCAAATACGCAAACACTACAGATAGTGCAGACATTTGTTTATCAGAATTGGTTTGTTTTGTGTCGATAATTGCTTGAAGATTTAAACAAACATTTATTCGGTCGGTGACATATATACTCGGTGAATAAGATGTGGGATGAGAGATGACGCGTCAGCGATGAGTCAAAACGAACTGCGTATTTTTATTCGTTAATGAAAACAAAAACGAATCATTTACAGACACGTGGGAGGAATTACTGGGATTTATTTGTTTAGCACATTAGTAGAAAGCATGAATGATATTGCATTCAATGGAGCTTTTGTTGAATAATTGATAGCGTTGAAAGATTGATCGGAATCATTTATTCCTTGATGAGTCAACACTATTTTCTGACGTATTTATAAATGAGTTTCATAAAAGTACACGATTTTCATTCTAAATAGCTAAGTAAATGAAACCCTCAAGATCCTTAAAATGTATACATTGTTCATATATTACCAAATCTGGGAAACGAAACATTATAGGTATACATTCATTCGTATGATTCGTCTTTTCATAAAATTAACATGAAACGATTAAACAAACTGGGAGCCGTCCGTGTGTGTTTTATAAAAGAGATAGTAGACGCATTTTCACTGTTGAATTGAGCTGTAAAGAATTAACAGGTCAAAAGAGTTAGTTAAAATGTGGTAACTGACCAATTATCTGCAACTCATCTTCCTACCAGGTGTTTAAAAATATATATATTATATTCGATATTTTACATGACTGTCCCAGTCCTCTAAGCTTAGCGGAACTGTCTTATTATTAGAATCGGAATTAGTGTTCGTGTGTCGTATGATAGATATCGATGCAGGAAATTAAAATGATCCGTAAAACAAAAGTGTGTCTTTGAGGGTATGAACGAATATGCACTAAAACTAAAATAAGATTCACATCGTGCATCGAATCATTTCTTTTGTCAGTTGTCAAAACGAAAGTACGGTTGATATTCAAATGCATTATTTTTCTCTTTCCGGGATATTGTTTTAGTATGTTGATGCTGCATTAACAAATATAAGTGTATATGAAGTGAACACACCAAAACAAAAACAACGGTTGCGATAGACACCTATAAAATGTTAGATGCGTCTACTATCACTTTAACGAAATAATTCCATTAAAAGAACGAAATGTATTCACACACGCATTATCTCATCGATGTAAGATGTAATTTAAGATTAAATGGAATGTATCATTAGGTTGATCACGAGATCTTAAACATGGATAAAAGACGTATGTATGGAGTATGTTGACTGCATAGACAGCTTTTAACATTTGGAAAGACAGATTAATGGATAACATGACAATACAATTAAATTGCAAATACAACAATATACTTTAAAGTTTAATAATACAGCAGAGCATTCAACAGTTTTGAGCAATAACTTAGAATATGTAGATCAATATGTGCAGATGTAAAATTAAAACGCAGACACTTCGAAATATAAAGCCGAAACCATAAAAATCTGAAGCTATATTTAACATTGAAAAAGGATTAATAATAATTCACAACGACATAATAACCACAAAAGCTTGACATTTTCGTTAAACAGTATTGCCATATAGCAATACCACATGTGTGTATTTCAAGGGAACATTTATTTATTATGCATACATTGAATTCTCTTGTTTAAGATACCCTATGCATTATATGGGCAGTTTAATGGTATTATATATATAATCAACCTCATAATTATTATTTAATGAGCAATCAATTGTAAATCTGGTCTGTATAAGAAGGTTTGCGAATTAATTTGTAATAGGAGTGCACAATTTGTAGAATGTGAGAGTAATGCATCTTTACATTAAACGCGTATCCAAAAACAATAACTTTCACAGATAAAGTACTTACCATATTTTTAAGAATACATTTACAATCATGTACATGCAGATGATTTGTAAATTACTCTTTGTATATATTATTTATAGTTCAGGATATCAAATTTCCAAGTTGTATTATCGTTAGTGCTTTTGACAAACAGAAACGAATATATCCATTATGATAGTAGAGGTCGGATCCTATTTGTATTACATAATAACATCATCAACAAACATAGAAAAAAAACAAGACTACGTTGAGAGAAAACACAAGTGCATCATTGTCATTAACATAAGTAGTACATGCAGTTTATGAACAAGCATGATAACAGATTGGTATCTTTAAGCATGACACTTAAGGTCACGAGGCAATAAGCTGAGTCACAGAGAGTTATTCAACATCGTTATAATGAATGCGTGCAAATGTAGAACATTTGTTCTTTATATAACGCAGTTATAGTACACCGACCGAGGAACGTAGTTAGGGTGAATTGAGTACAGAAAATGAAGTTTTTAAAAACGTACACTTAAAGTTTACATGGAATGTATTCAGAATTGTCGATGAACACCAGGTTTACAACTTATCATCAGTTTTATTTTATTAATTGCAAAACACAATGACATTGTATATCACAAACATAATAATTTGAAGACAGCATTCTTTTCGACAAAAGTCAATAATAACGATGTGTGTTGTTGTTATGTATTGGTGTCATATCACCTAAATGAATGAATGAATTATTTTAGTGTGCTGGTGTCGTTACTATCGGAAATATATATAAAGATTATGGGATAGCTTTTTACAGTATGACTGTTCTAGTGTCGTTAGTCTCGAGTAGCTATGTAACTATTAGGGGATAGGTTTGAAAGTAATTAGTATACAAAGAAACATGGTCAGTTATCAAATATATTAAACTATAACGTTCGCGACAGATATAATATGTAAACTAGCTAGGCCTACCACATTACAAAAAAAGTTCTACTGCTTACAGACTCTGCGGATTGAAATGTATGTTCACATTATACTTGTTTCGTTAAAAATAGCCCCGAACTATAATGTATTTCAAACCGCAATTAATCCAACACAGCTGAGCTTATCATTGATGTAATAACGAAACATATGTGAACATTTATTTATGAATAGTATAATTACTCAGACTATGACGTGATGACCGCAGAACATAAATGTCATACCATAGTATGAAGAAAATCACATTAGTAATTGATGAAGATCCCAGAAGCTTCTTAATGTGATAACGAACACATCATAAAACAATTCAGCTGAGTAATTGAAATGAAATGTTTTAATTGTCTAAAAGCTTGGTATGTCTTTAAAAGAAGTTTGTTAAATGAACGAATACAAAAACCAAGACTGAAACTTTTTATGGTTCTAAAGCTTGAGTATCGCTACATGTATTTCGTTTGAGTTTGCACAATCTTCGCAATGTAATTCTTACTAGTGTTATTTTAGTTTTCGAAAGTATGCAAATGAATAATTGAGAAGCGTACAAAATGGATTGTGATAGAAGCATATTCTCGAATACGCTCTCAACGTCAATTAAAACTAGTTCTCCAGATTCATGAACATGCTTTACTTCCCCATTTCATTCTAAGAAAACGTGCATTCTCAACATTGCTATAACATGTTACATGGAAGTGTTTGTTCTGGCAAATATTTATACAGTACGCAATATAGGACATATGCTTAGAAGCAATACAATTAGTTGAGATGATTGGAATGTGTTAACGTTTTCTGGATTAAATGCGTGGATTTAATGCGTGTCGCATAGGTGAAAATGAAAGTATTACGAAATCAATCATTACGAACATTGTTTAACTACAATATAAATTAAGTATTCTTTTCAGTTTCAAATAAATGTGTTCGAATCTATTATAATAACAATAATCTCTGCATTAAGGTTGTTTATGGGGTATAGTGCACTCATTGATGCGTTTACAACATTGAAATTTAATTCATATGGGTATTATTTAGGTAGGTTTTGTCACATGTAAAATAATTCAGACGATTAGTCTGGAAACATTCAAAGACAATGTGGGCATTTGTATCACTACAATATTAATCACCACATCCGGTTTATGTTTATTTGGTTCATACACCGTGATTTTTCATGCACAAGCTCTAAAATGATAACAATTTTTGACGTAATGACGTCAATTCCTGTTTATTTGTTTTTTAACGTGCCTATACAATTGTTTTGTCGAATTACATAAAGAAAATGTAGTCAATTTGGAAAAACAAACTCTGAAAAAGCCTTTTTAAGGCTTAATATATCGGGAAAGAGTGAAACCTGTTTTGTGTCAAGTAAACTAGTTTGCCAGATTCCAGTATTTGCATTATGTCTCCATTTTATTCCATGTAAACGTGTATTCTCAGCATGGCATTAAGTGACTCGATGCGAGTAAGAGTCTGACTAATCCAGTTTAAAACGTACGCAATATATAGGACATATGTTAAGGAGCAACAAAATTAGTTGACTTATCTTAATTGCAATGTTTGAACGTGCCCAAGCTTAAATGCGCTTCGAACCAAAGCTCTGAATTTATTTTGTGAAGTGTTATATTGATATGAACATTTCTCATCAAAACATGCCAAAACAATTATTCCGCTATGCGAAGGAATATCCAAACATTTTAAAAGTATGGAATAATTGTTGATCTACTTCACCAGTCTTACATGCATTTACAGATTTGTAATTGAAAACACTGGAAAGTAATTTGCCCCATACATATAGTTTTTCATCTTAAGTTCTTTGTACTTATTTTTAAATATTTGTAAAACGGGACAACATCAAAAAGCATTTGCAACTCTTATATAAGTTTTAACGATTTAACTTTCATTCTGAATATTCTCACGTGAATGGCGAGTGAAAAAGTAGGGAATTCATTGGGCAGACATTTGTTGTCACGTGCGAATGTCTTATAGTGCCAATTACATTTTGTATTCCAGCTACGGTATATCTGTTTTCAATTTAAGATAAGCATCGTGTATCTGTTATTTATGCGATGCAGAACAATTTGCAATAAAACTGCAATTAAACTAATTATATTTTAATTTTACAAATTGCGTTTTAATCTAGCAGCTGTATGTAGCAATGATTGATTTGATAAGAAATATTACATTTATTGAAATAAAAAAATAAGAACATATGAATATTTAAAAAAAAAGATGAATTACATTGCGGGCAACACATAAAGAAACGTTGAAATATTAATACTGGTGCACAGCAAATCATTTTAACATAAGCACAATACTGTAGCAAATGCTTTAATAAAATAATAAATTTTGTAGAATTTACTGTACCGTTTATCATCGAATTCTTTCCATAATTCAGCTCAAAACAGTCCAAGAGAAACGCAGGTACAGAAGGCATTTGAAAATACGTGCTTACTTTGTCTACTATGAAAAAGCAGTCAATCAACATTGATTATGGACATGTTCGCAATAGCATTCAGTCTGCTGAGTGTGCTTTTAGTCGTTTAGTGGATATCCATTGGTTTCAAGTCTTAAAACATATGTTTCATTATAAAAACACCTGGAAATTTCGATATAAACTTAAACAATTTGCCAACATCACGAGATTAGCTTTTATCATATACCTGCTTTATGTTCCCAAAAATACAAGTTGTATCATTCGGTAAAATACAACTGCACAAAAATAATTCCCGTATTATGCTACTCGCTAGTTTTCCAATTCCGTATTACCATACTAGCCGGACTACTTTAATGACGTCACTTTGAATGCAAAAAGTTATAAGAGCATTCTTGGTAAATTATGAACTCTTAAACTTATTTTTTTAACTTAAATCATTCAAAGTTGTATATAATAAAAGGAGTATTAAGCAAGTCAATTGTTACAAGTGTTAGTATCAGTCTCGTGACTTGCGCTATTTCGTATCACACTCGAGGCTCCGCCTCTCGTGAGATAAATCATAACACAAGCCACTCGACTGATACAAACACATGGAACAATTAACTAGCGTAATATTCTGTATGTATGCATCGAAGTCTGTGAAGTAAAACACTTTACACATTGGCCATGATTATTTGCATTCTCATGATTTCCACCAGATGCCAGACTCTTTCTCAAATAATTGATGTACAATTAATGGAAATGGCGAGCGTTATATTTAGGATTCAATAAACCAGTGCATATGTTTATTCTAGGTGTGTTTATGTTGCAGCATACCGTTTCAGAAAAAGATAACGACTTTGTAGAATAAAACTATTATTGAGCCATTTCCGGTTAGTAACCATTTCGTCATTGACACATTACTTAATTTAATCCGAGTAGAAATAATCTACTTAGTGTACTGGCAAAACATACCTTAGTTTTCATGCAATAAACTTTTCCCAAACTGTGCTTTGCGTCAGTATTATTTTGGTCTCCTACGGTTTAAAACATGAAAAATATGCATGCAATAATATGCACGGTATGTATTATAATCAAATAAAGTGTGTCTCATGAATGACACATGTCCCGCTTAATTATCGATTTAAATACGAAATTTCGAAGGTATTTCGTATAAATAGAGCTTGTATAGGTTTAAAAACCCGACTTTTGAATGTGTTTTTTTTACTTGATTTTTAGTGTTCCATTCGTTATGTTTGCATTTTTGTGCTTAGGTTTCAGTAATAATGTAGCACATTGGTTTATGTTCTTAACATTTTATCATAATGATCAACCCTGCACACTGAACTTAATGATATTTCCTCGTAGGGTGTGTTAACGTCGGTTTATACAATTATACAGAAGACAAAAAAGACAGAAAAGTAGTTGTTACTCTGATGATACATTGTGATATATAGTTATAATTTCTGACTTAAGCATGAGACCTAGTTTCTTCCATCGACCAACTTTCTGGGTATGCGCGGACGTTCTCAACCTCGACAACGCAATTCGAAAATATCAGTTAAGCGGATAAAATATGGCTGTTACTTATATTCGGCATATTCTATATATCTGTTTGCAGGGAATGACTCATTGTTATCGATTGCCCGGTTTTGTATAAAAAATCTGTCATCATTTTTGTATGTCCAATTTTGATTTCTCACAAAAAACAAAAATGACATTAATGTAACACGTTCTAGTTTCTGAAAACAATGCAACATGGTCTGCATGCAACAACAACAAAAAATCTTTGAGAACATAACAAACATGCAGAAAAAATTACCATGCCTTACAACGAGATAATATGTTTGACCCTCATTTTTGGTGTTTCTATATTAAACTTTTGACGTAATACTTACAAACATACACTTTATTATTTCTAATATTTTACCTCATACTCAATATTTAAAACATACATATTAAATCTATGTGTATACTCATGTATGCAATACTGCTTAAGTAATAAAGCATTCAGAAGTAGAATGTAATGTCCTTGGTAATTTCTTATAAAAAGTCCGATGTAAAAGTGAAATTAATTTCTCTTGTTTTCGCCCTTATTGTGTTTTTTTATAACTTTAATAATAATGCAGGCACTGTGGCCTCTTTAAAAATAGTGTAACAGAGAAAAGAAAATCAATTGCATTTTACTAAATATTACGTTATAACTGTTGTTGATTGTACTGCTTCAGATAAGCATATATAGTACAAGTTTAGAAGGTTGTGGCACTCAGACACTTCCCACAGGTAAACAAGAAACATGTTTTACGATTCAACAAGTCTCCATAGAGTGCTTAGTGTAACTATAATACAATCTTGTTAGGAATTTGAAATAAACATTAAATACAATTCTATTGAATGCTAGATACATAAAAAATAACCTAAACTACATACCATGACAAAATGTAAAGTTAGGATTGCAAATACTTGCAAACAATTAAAATTATATATATATACATATATATACTATTTTTTGGATATGAATTGTCTTCTTTAACAAAATGCTTCATAAAAAAAGCAAGCGAAAATGGTGAAACAAATTGTAAAAAAATAAGAACAACATTATTTAACACTGGCAATTTTCATCAGATGACAGCCGTTATCTTAAATACCAGACATACAATTATTCTCATTGACTAGCATTCACACTTCATTGGTGATATAGCATTTTCTCATAGTCAGATTTCATAGTTTACTATTTTTAACAAAGGAGTTAGTTTTCAAACCTACTTGAACTGTACAGATAATGAAAAACATAGAATAGCATTAAATTAAGTTTCTTCGCATCATTATCGTCGAAAGAGAACATTTAAACCATGTCAAAATATAAAATGATTGTAAATGTACACAGTGTAATTCTAGTATGATCAAATCTGGATTTAATGTGTAATCATTTGTCAAATATATAGAGGTTTTAGGCCTGAATACAACATTAAGCTGTGTTTCGATACCTTAACTATTTCGAAAACAATTTGGCGATTTTTTTTAAAACGTTTCCTCATTTTTTTTCTAACTGTAGATTTTAAAACGATAAGATATCAGTGATTTTTCTGTTGCTTCCTAGTTGTTTCACATTCTCTACCTTACCAACACTTAATTCTTTTATATTTGATGCCATATATCGATATTGTTTACTTGCTATGCCTTACTTTCTTATACTTCTAGTATGATAATAAGTATTTTATTTAAAAAAAATGTAAATCCGATCTGAATCTCACTGCGTATATGTATTTATAAAACGATTGGATTATGCCAAAAGCATGTTTTGCTGACCATGCGAATAAACAAACCAAACCAATAAACCATTAATTTTAAATATGTTCATTCGAAGCCTGTATCGATTAATTGTAAGCACAGGTTGAATAATAAAGTTCCGTTCAGGCTTTCAAAACAGAACGTCAATGTGTATTAACGTTGGACGTAAATACAATGCGGTAAATACCATCTGATGTTGATAGATGGCGTTGATTACTCCTATATATGGGTTATTGAATACCATTGTGTTTTGTTTTTCAATAAACCTGTTAAAATAAAGAATTGAATAAGATTTTTCAGAAATAAAATCGTGAATGGAATGTCGGAAGTAAGCGTTATTTTAGCAAACGCGGGCGATTCACCTCCGATCGGCAATTACGGAGAACGATCTCGATATTGGATATAAAAAAAAACTCATCAACGAATGGTTGTCATTTCCAATTAATAAGTACTACTTCACTAAAAACAACCCTGTCTTCATATGGAGGTTTATTAATAGGCGGAGCGCAAAGCAAATACTCAGAAAACTAAAAAGCGTATCTATTTTATTGCACAAATTGCTCCACAAATGGAAATACTTGTTCACGCATTTTCCTCTTATTCGTTCCGCACCCGATGTGATTTATTGTTTTTGTAAATATTGAGAGTTTCATTATGGGAGTGCTCTGATATGAATAAGAAACGTTAAGAGGTCGATGCAGGTCGATGCATGACACGTATAGGGCCACTTTGAATTAATAAAGAACAAACACCTTGAATATAAATCATTACATTCAAAAGTCACATAAGCAAATGATAATGATCCTGGAAAATAGGTATTGACATAACACAGACAAATCTTATGACACATCAGCTGCATCATTGAACAGCTCGTATGTTGGCTTGGTCTTCGTTTAATGTGCACATGATGTACCATCAACCCAATAAACGACGTTACATGACACAAGCATACGGTCAACAGTTGGTTGAATTTTGAATTTCTCATTTTATTGCATATAAATTGAGCTATGAAAGGATTGAAAAGGTGACACCAGTATTTGGCGATTTATTTGATTTATACACTTGTTCATCGTCGTATTTGCAATAATGTGTCTTGTTTGACGTATTTTATTATTAGTTTTATTAAGTAATAAGAACACCTGGTTGTTATGCTTTCCTCCATCAGTGCGTAGGTCTGAACGCAGAACGTTTCGTTTCCGCACAATAATTGCACAACGTATCGTCCCACGGGCATCCAAATGTATATGCTGGATTCTTGGGTAACAATGAAGACGCCTCAAGATAATGTGGTTAACAAGTTAAGGACACAGAAGATTGTAAAATAAGATTTATAAACAACATCTAGAAAACAGTATGTCCTAAGATAATTGGTGTACTTGGTACTTGGGACAAAACGATTTTGATTTTGAGGTCGAATGGTAAACAAGGTTATCAAACTTTTCTAATAACTAATATCCCAACTGGTATATCCAAATTGGTATGCTGGTTCCTGGACGAAATGTAGATGCGTATCAACCTCCTTTTTTACAGATCGTAAGTCATGGTAACATGGGCTATTAACGATCTTTTTTCAATTGCACAAATCAGAGGCCTATGTGCGTTACAAACACGTATTGATTCCTGTTCTTAAGTTAGATAACCAGTGCCCTATAATTGTAGAGAGCGGTGATGGACCAATGCTACACTTATCAATATATATTGCAGCGTTAGTACTTAAATATCAGAGTTATACGCTTATAAAAAAAAGACTGTTGAGCTACGTATAGTTTCATTTTAAAAGAACAATCAGTGAAATCACGAGTCTGACAACAATCTAAATATGTGTATTCGGTTCGATCAGTTTATTTATCCCACTCCCTACATTAACAATACCAGTACAAATATGTTTATGATACAGCCTCAGTACTGCTGTGTTTGTTGAGTTATACCATGTTTAAATTAACCGACTTCTTTGTGAACACGGGATTCTTGCGTGTGATTTGCATGTAATTTACAGCATAACCATTATTGATGCCTAATGGTTAACCATGTGCACTTATGATGGAATACAAATCAAGGCTAACAGCAAACTAGTGGGATGGTAGAGTTGTTCGCATAATTGTTGATCTCCCAAACAGAAGTCTGCATAAACGGAAATGGAATGACACACACAATTCTTTTTTTCGTAGTTTTGCGAAATAAGATCCTCATATCCAGTGTGAAAAGGTAAAAAATCAAACGAACAATTCGTGTAGTAGTATTTTCAATGTTGCTCAATATAATAACTTATTATACAAAAACTGACCTGAAATGTAGTCATATGAACGGAACATATTTTCAGTATAAGTAACTCATATTACAATAAGAAGAGATTAGTAGATGCTGAAAAGAACCGTTTTTTGTTTCCTGTTCTCTTTTCATTGTAAGACGCGTAGTATATTTGGTTAACAGGGTGTTATAAAAGCAAGTATGATAAAGTCAGGCAAGAATCTCATACGTATGTATAGAGTGTATGTTGTTCCTGCTTATGCATTCTCTTTCGACCATTGACTACATAGTGCACCGATTCAAGCTTTTTCCTTGTGCTATAATATACTGTATTCACAACCTTTGGTAGTCTGTAGCAGTTAAGATGCTATATTCGTGACAAAACTATACATTACTTCAATGCGAAACGTGTAAATTTTGCAAAACAATTTTACTATCCGAAAATATATCGAATTCGATAGCGCTTTTAATAGTCGCCTTAAAAAGATGTAAGCGTTGTCGTCTTTTGCATTAATCACGCACTTTAAATTCACGGTGACGCAATAGTCTTTCAACTTAAACCTCGCTGCTGTCCATGATTTGAACAGAATGGAATATACGGTGGCGTTATACATATATATGCATACAATTCGTTCAATTCATTCAATTGAACATAATGGATTAAACGGTTGCGTTATACATATAGATGCTATAAATTCGTTCAATTGAACATAATGGAATATACGGTTGCGTTATATATATATATAGATGCATACAATTCAATTCGATCAATTGAACATAATGGATTAAACGGTTGCGTTATACATATAGATGCATACAATTCGTTCAAGTTAACATAATGGAATATACGGTTGCGTTATACATATAGATGCATACAATTCGTTCGATTGATTATAATGGAATATACGTTGCGTTATACATATTTTGATGCATACAATTCGTTTAATTGAACATAATGGAATATACGGTTGCGTTATACATATAGATGCATACAATTAGTTCAATTGAACATAATAGAATATACGGTTGCTTTATACAAATACATGCATACCATTCGTGCAATTGAACATAATGGAATATACGGTTGCGTTATACATATAGATGCATAAAATTCGTTCAATTGAACATAATAGAATATACGGTTTCTTTATACATATAGATGCATACAATTCGTGCAATTGAACATAATGGAATATACGGTTGCGTGATACATACAGATGATATCAATTCGTGCAATTGAACATAATGGAATATACGGTTGCGTTATACATATAGATGCAATCAAATCGTTCAATTGAACATAATGGAATATACGGTTGCGTTATACATACAGATGCAATCAATTCGTTCAATTGAACATAATGGAATATACGGTTGCGTTATACATACAGATGCAATCAATTCGTCCAATTGAACATAACGGAATATACAGTTGCGTTATACATACAGATGCACTCAATTCGTTCAATTGAACATAATGGAATATACGGTTGCGTTATACATATAGATGCAATCAAATCGTTCAATTGAACATTATGGAATATACGGTGGCGTTATACATATAGATGCTATCAATTCGTTGTCTCTGCAATCAAACTCGTTGTATTGACATGATATTAAGTATAAATAAACCGTTGTAAGAAGGAAATGTAATTTTTGCTATGATAATATAAATTATAAATAAATAATGCATTCAATTCCTGAAAATTACATGTTAATATGTAAATACGTACGTTGTATTGTTTTATCACGCAAGGAATGAAATAATGAACACAATATTTTGCGCAGCGTTTAAATCCGAATACCAAATAGACACTGCTATTTAATGAAATGCTTTGAAACTTAGCTTACACAATCTTATTGTCGTAAATATAACTCATTCCAAAATAGAAGTTCGTTTAGAGAATGTTAATGAATATGATTAGGAAATTAAACGGTACACGTATTTATTATTTCATGGAATCTTTTTCTATCTGTTCTTCCATCCCACGACAAAAACAGGACAATGATCTGCTGGTTGGATGTCATGTGCGACCAAAATAAACGTATGTTGGAATAATCCGTGAGATAATTTATTTATATGTTTGACTTTGTTGATGAGATCAACATGTTTTAGTTATATTGTTTTGTAAGGTTGTTAGCTGAAGACATTTTTGGTGTTGTTACATTTTTACGAAACAAAAGCTTAGTAAGGTATACTTTTGTTCATTGAGTATTTGCATGCAGAAATCAAAATCACTAATGGACACAACTTTTTCTTTTTTTTATGAAACACTTTCGGTAATTTTAACTTTATTTGTTTATTCTCAGTTTGTTAAGTTTGTTTCTCTTTTTGATTATCAGTTAACGTACAAAAAATCGTCATTATATACATTCGGTTGCTTTGTTCACAAAAATGTATTTTAACATTTCATTTATATTAAATATTCCTATATACATAATTAGTCATTCTTCGTTCGGTCAGTTGTTATAAATTTACTATTACACGACATTCCACACCTGAACTGTCGAAACAAATGTGCTTATATTGCAAAATAAATGTGTTTATTATGGAATGCCTTGTACAATTATCTGGGAAGGTTGGAAATTTAAACACATTAAAAAAACAATAACTCAAGTTATTGGCATACTGCCTCGAAGCAGAGCATTGTAAAGGGATAATTAAGTTATGATTGTTAGCTCTAGTTCTTTCCCTCTCTCACTTACATGATTCCAGTCGTATTAGTTAAGACGAGATAATTAAAAATAAGTAGAAAGACCACAAACACGTCTCACTGTAAGATTCTGTATTTCAGATTTGTCGAGATATGGTTATTCAAATTTAACTATTAAAATAAGTAAACGTGTTCAAATAGCAAGAGCACATTTATGTCAGCAGTAACAATTTTTAATTTATCTTTCCAATTAACAAAAACACTTGTATCACAATGCGCTTCAAACAAATTTCCACTAAATACTATAATGTATATGTTTGGCAACGTTAAGTTAGCTAAGTGCAATTATACGAGACTGTATGAATAAAATAGGTCTTCGTTTGTGTAGGGATCGTGCCTTGCTTTTTTGCTTTCTCTTATGTCGTTGCCTCCGTCGGGGTTTGTGTGTTAATATCAATGTGGCACGTTTGCCACATCCTACACATTGTAAATACAAACGAAGTGTCTGTTCTTTCCCGTCGAATGATTGTCTAATCAGATCAACAGGTAGACTAAGTTTCATGGACTTGGATTTTCTAAGGGTAGATTTAACTTCAGTCAGAGTAACGTCGGGTTCACCAAGATCTGTCACATTTGACACAATTATGGTAATTGGTAATTCATTTGTTTTATTTTTCTGCACGCGCTTCGAGGCTTTCCGATTTCGTTTTTCTTTTTGAGTTAACAGTTTTGATAAAGATATATCGTCAATCAATTCCACAAACGATTGTTTTTTCAAATGTAAGTTAATATCTGAATTCCATCCATTTGTGTCGTTTCTAATCGATTTCTTGTATTTCAATCTCAGCAACAAATTAACACTTTCGATAACTGTCGTCTTGTCTCTAGTCAGACCTCCCAGTTGGAACTGTATTATCTTGTCGTCTGCAAACTCGTCTGAAAGGAAAATGAAAAAAACCTTTTGTGAATGTTGCATTCATTTTTGATGAATCAGAAATACTGCATGCTACAACAACTAGTGAAGGAATATGAATGTTTAAGTGGTTTTCATGATAATATACTGAAACATAATAATAACTATGTGCTATTGTTTTCATTCCCGCTACACATGCAGTGTCATAGAGATTATACATTAGTTTTTTTTTTTTTAAAGTGCGGAATAAAGTAATTATACAAATATTAACATGTGTTCTGCCTTATCGTTGTGAATATATCAAGCTGGTACGATTTAAAACGGTCCAGCAAGCCTCGCCGTTATTTTTTGTTTTTATCCTCACCTGATATATTACTGAATGAAAGAGCAGTAAAATGTTATTCTCTATTTTCTTATTTACTGTATTGTTATATAAATTTATAAAACCTATATCGAACACATTACAACATCATGAGCCAATATGAGTTCTGCATTTATTTAAGTTTGTTATCTACCTGATGGCTCAGAATGAAGACCAACAAGGTCGAGCAGTTTGTATGGCGGCGAATAGTCGGTGTTGTCAATAGCTCTATGTTCTGGTCGCGGCGCATGCGTAGAGTGCAGAGGAGGCTCCGAGACGCCCAGACGTCGTAAAATGTGTGCCTTTATTATTGCTAGTTCCCGGATATCCTGCAAAAATGTTTGTTCGTGTATTGATTGTTTTTGTTATTCAAAATATCTAATTCAAATGTAAATCTTACATTATTTAAATAAGAACAGAACATACAGTTGACATTATGGTTGTTATATGCACGGGAAAGACCGACGTAATCCGTGACGTCGTTGGCAATTAACTTTATAAAATAAATAGTAGCATTACCGACACGTGAACATGAAACAAAAACACAACATAACTACTGTTGTACTATAAGTATTTAAAGATTCACAGTTAACCAAAACTTTAATTAATACGAAAGACATTGAGTATCGTACATTCACTTTATTTTGGACTTGTAGATCTATAATCCTTGGCCCTGGACTTTGTGCCGATGAATGTGTGAACAAAGACATCATCAGGATGTTGAGAAGAAGCAGTTGTGTTGTCTGCATACTGGACTTCATACTTGAACAAGTAACGAAATATTTGATTGAGCAGCTGCATAAACATTATCCCTTCCTTTCATTTTGGTCTGGATTAATGTCAAATTATTTTTTATAAAATGGCTTATTCATTGCCATACTAATCTATTTAATACTATTTATTACTGAAATTTACACCTATTTATGAATAAACATAAAACCAACCTCGCGCAAAAAAATGGCTAGTTTCTGTTTAAAATCAAATCATATTAAAACAAGCAAATGTAAATAAAATTCGAACTTGAAAGTAACCATTTAAATACATATTAACGACTCTAAGAGTTAAGTCGACCGGTTAAAGACGTAAATTCATTATGCTACGTATATAAAGGCAGTTTTCGACATTCAAGACTTTCAAACAATTTTATATGCACCAGTGTGATGACGATGTGACGGCCATTTATTTTCGGATGTTGCCAAACAAAAATTAAGATACATTGAAAGAACTTTTTATTTATTAAGTTTGGCTAATGCAGCATTCCCATTAAAACGCTCAATGCAAAATGACTTTATTATTTATTTTGTGTTAACTTTTTGTTACGGATTGAGTTTGAAATCCTTCAAGATAATCGGGAAAACATAAACAAATCTTTTGCCTGATAATTTATTTCTTAAACAGTTCTCAAATCTTAATTTAATTTGAAATTGAACAGGCTCGAATACCCGAAGAAATATTTTAACTTCTAAATACCTACGTGTTCGCCTGTTGCAATGTAAAGCCTGCAAATTTAGATAACATAAATACACTTTCCTTACTCTAATTATTTCGACCAATTTGTGGAGAATTTAACATTCCATGGGTCTCGTCGAGTTCGCTCACGTGACCTGATCTTTTTGCCGTTTAAGAAAATTATAGTTCCAGTAATATATAAAATAAAAGATCGAGCATGGAGACTTACTTATTTACACATTACAGTAACTTTAATGTATTATTAACATGGACAAGTCTGAAAGGAATGTTGAAATGTCAACATGGTATAAATCAAAACATTTTAATGTATGCTTACATTTTGATTTCAACATTGCCAAAATGTTTCTAAAGAGTTCATTATTATCCAAGAAGTAAATATTGGTTTTATAAAAAAAAAGTAAGATAGCATAATATTTAGTGTAATTGTGTATACTTCTATTTTTACGAATGTTTGCTTTCTATTTTATTAATAAAGAATGTTTCTTAAAGTTATAAAAATAGCATATTTAAAATAAACAACAATAGGACGATAATTTGAAATCTGCATTCGATTCTTCCGCTCTCGGCATGTATTTATTTCAAATGCATGTATACGGCGTATACATTACTTTGAAACCAATATATCGAAATGCGTTATCGAAGCGTATTTATGTTATGAGTGAGCGCTATACCAAAATAAATAAATGTTAACGTTTTTTTGCTATCAGTTACGTATCTTTGCATAAAGAACAATACATACTCGTAGTTTATATACATGTTTGAAAACATGCGTTTTTTTTGCAACATAAAGGTATCAAGCCTTTTTCCAATAATTTCGTGTTCACAGTTAAATGATAAAAATTACGTATATTAATCATTACATTTTATCAATTATAAAATAAATCCAACATTTATACCTCAAATGTTAACGAAAGTATTTTATAACTTACTTATTAACGACAAAATGTAAATATTCACTCAATGTCCATGTTACGTGTACAACAGTCGTGGAACTCACAAAAACATGTTTACTCACTTGTACTATAATAATCCAATGCTGCACACAAAATCGTTTTGTATTAATTTATTTTTTCACTTGTTATGCGTGTTCTCGTCCGCATAAAAAGGTAACATTTTAAATTAGTTTCGTCAATATTTTCTTTTAAAAGTGCAAAACGCCAATTTTGTAGAATAAAGCAATATAAGTAATCATTATGTTTGTCAGTTAACTTCCAATAGTTGCTTTACAAGTATAACAATTCGAAGCGTTAAACCAGTTGAACACATTTTCTATCAACACCAACTCTTCACCTTTGAAGATGTTTCATGTTCGTTCTACGACGGGAAAAAGAAAGCAGCATGTCACGCGGCGTGAGCTATATACTCAACCAGGTAAAAGTGCAGACAATCCCCCGAAAGATTTGCCTTCAAGCAATCGAATTGAGGCAAATGTCAGTGTGGTCATGACTGTGTGTGTAGAATGAATGTCATGCGCACTGGAGAAAGGCTCTAATTACTAAATCAATGCATACACTTGTTATCAATTGTGTCCTTCATTCACGTATAAGCGTGGCAGGATGCTTCCGAGCTCAAGGAAGCAAGTTCGTTGAGATTTCTCTCGGGAAACAATTGTTATCTTGATAAATGACAATGTGTTATTATAAATAATAATATATAAAATATACTCGCATATATAAACGGAATTTGTCTTAAAATAGTTGTCTTTTATAGTATTTGGTCTTGTCCATTCATATGAAATATCGGAAAATAAATGCGCCAATATTGCTTTGTGGGTGTCTATCTCATTGACTTGACGATACGATATGTTATGCAATTTGTAGCAAACGTCAAACTCTGAGAATCGCAATTCTCGGTATAGGAATAGTTTTAGCATATATGTAATTGATGCACATGCGTTGCATCGCCCACTTTTTAATTGTATAGGGTTTCATAAATCGCCTCATAAGGTCATTAAAAGGATATCGTACTGATGGCAATATATAGATACGTTTTTTTGCTTATATTTTAAACATATATCTTTTCATTACACTTACTAGTTTGTTTAACAAAAGCATTACTAATCCAAGCACAGATAAGTGTCCTTTGAACATTAGAAAAGTGTTGAATATTTACATGGAATGCTCGTTAAGTCACACATTCTCGAATCGTTAATATACGCCGACAATTCAATCCGTCAGTTTGTACGAGGCAATTATAAGCCATCATTCATTTAAACGACTTCAACATGTGCAGAAGCAACTGTAGACTGAAGCATGGGTTATGTTAATGGCAACACATTTCTGGAGACTGTCATGCAATTCCTTGTTCTATTTCCTGGACTTGAATCACAGCAATAACCAATAGAAATCTGCTCAAAAATAGTTTTGCAGCGAAATCTTTCAAGAGATACAAAGAACAGTAGAGGCAACCTTGGCATACATGACTAATAGCATTTCCATTCTAAGGACAATCACACTGTTGCTTCTTAAATTAGAAGCGTGCTCAAAGTGAGTGTGTTATAATGTTCTTACAAGAAAAAAACTACATACACAAATATGTAAATACTTATTTTTTTATCTAATTCGTTGAGTTACAATTGGTATATTGCTAAACAAAATGAAAGCGTTATTCACTTTTCAGAAACTTAAGAAATGTTTAAGAAGCAGGTTTTAATTATGCAAGTTACTCAATATTCTATTGTTCCTAGAAAAGATCATCATTGGAGAAAAGACAATAACCTATTAATTGATACTGTTTAAAACCTCTTTCAAATTAATACAGTAAACTTCATATAATAAATTAAACACTTTCGCACGCTCAGTGATTTTAACGTGATTCTCAGATTGTTGATAAAATGTTATCAAGTCTAAAACTCATCGGGAAAGACAAAACCATTATGTATTGCCTATTTCCTTTTTACATCTACGTATCTTTTGAAAAACGTGTGTCATGCATTCTATCATACAATCAAGGAAATTATAATGAGTGATACGCTATCTTGACATAATAGTGATATTTAAGTTATGAACACAATCTTATTTGCATGACATGCAAACTTCCAGTAATGTAGGTATCTCATTCTTAACAAAATATCGTCAAATTTATTATATAAGATCTTAGTGCAGATTTTGTTCAACTAATCATGCCATATACAGAGGATATTTGTTGGAGTTGGCGGAAAATCAATTTGTTTTCACGAGTGATCATAGAAAATATAGTTTTATATTATCACGAGCGAATTAAATTCGATATTCCACCAAATCCAACATTTTTATTTTATGCTTCCAAATGATTATGTTTGTATTGTTGCTGAAATTACGTCGTAACGTTGTGCATTTATACACTCAGCCAATATACTGTATCTTTACAGGCAGTTAATGTAATGTACCTATACACGCAGTCAATGCACTGCACCTTATACACGCAGTCCATGCAATGCACCCATACACTAAGCCAATGCACTGCGTCTATACAAGAAGCCAATGCACTACAAAATACTCGCAAATAATGCACTATACCAATACAAGCAGCCAATGCAATTCACCGATACACACATCAAACGCACTGCATCTATTCATACTGACTCACAGCACCTATACACGCAGCCAATGAACTTCACCAATACACACAGCGAATGCACTGAACCCATACACGCATCCAATGCACTGCACCCATACACTCAGCCAATGCACTACACCCAAACACGCAGCAAATGCACTGTATACCCATAAGTAGCCAATGCAATTCATACAAATAATCAGCCAATGCAATAAACAGATGCACACAGCCAATTCAATGTATCCAGACACGCAGCCAATGCACTGCACCCATACACGCAGCCAATGCACTGCACCGATACACGCAGCCAATGCACTGCACCCATGGACGCAGCCAATGCACTGCACCCATACACGCAACCAATGCACTCTACCCATGCACGCAGCCAATGCACTACACCCATCAACGCAGCCCATGCACTACACATATACACGCAGTAAATGCACTGCACCCATACACTCACCCAATGCAATACACCTATACACGCAGTAAATGCACTGCACCCATACACACAGCCAATGCACTGCAACCATACACGCAGCCCATGCACTGCAACCATACTCGCAGCCATTTTGAGGTTGATAAAATTCATAGAATTCTTCACCTCTCAAAATATATTTGAAAATAACAATCAGCTATGTACATTATTAAAGGGGTTGAAAATATAAATCCCTGTTATGCATAGGATGACTAACGTTTGGTAATGTTCTAAATAGTACATTCGGCTTCGCTGGTAAAATGTGTTATATCATTCGGCTTCGCTGGTAAAATGTGTTATATTGCTGATTAGTTTGTAAAAAAACAGTCGCGTCTCAGATAATTGATGTGCAGCCTTGACAAACGCTAACTACTAACTACTCAATCTTTATCTGACAAAAGCCTTAAGGATATGGGGTCGCTTTTTTCAATCACCAAAGACATGCATGTTCCTGTTAAAATAATGCTGAATTTGTTTGGTTCGTATGTTACTTCAATACTGTGTTATGCGGGTGAGGTTTGGGTTTTTTCAAATGCTGAGGATATTGAAAGAGTTTATAGAAGATGTTTAAATAGAATACTTGGTGTAAAAATGAGTACTTCTAATTCAGCAGTATACGGGGAACTACGGCGACACCCTTTATATATACATTGCTAAGTACGAAGTATAAAATGTGTTTTTAATTGTAAACTGTTAAACAAACTAATTGTATATTATATAGTACACAACGTTATACGATAAACGGTGCTGAAAATGTAATACGATGTTACGATTGCATAACCAAAGTACGGGATTTGCTTCAAAATGCTGTTTTTTTATATGTTTGGATGTATCGAGAGTCAGTAAATTCAAATGTATTTATCCCAATATTTATAAAAAAAAAAGACTTATTGATATGTACAAAGATTTGTGGCGTAATGATTTAAAAAATTCATTAACTTTATACAAATAATTGAAACATCGATTTGAATTATCTGATTACCTTAACATAATCCAAAACTTTAATTTAAGAAAAAAAAAACACATCAAAATTAAGATTTTCGTCCCATATATTAAAAATTGAATCTGGGAGACGTATACATATTCCTAAAAACGATCGTCAATGTAGTTTTTGTAGCTCAAATGATATCGAAGACGAGTATCATTTTGTAATTGTATGTCCTCTTTATACCGATATTAGAAAAATATATATCGACAAATTCTATTATAACCGACCTAGTATGCATTAATTTATACTTGTGTTAACAAGTACTAACACTAACATTCTATGAAACCGTGCGCGTTACTGAGTCTTAGAGATTTGAACGTATCCTTAAACGCTACGACCCAACGCATAAGTTTAAACAATGTGACCGCTGCCGCCTTAACCAACCCATTTATAGGGGAAAACCAAAGAATTAAAGACCCTTTTTAACACAGCTCGCTTCTATTATGTCTGTTTATTACACTCACAAATATTTCGCCATTTGTATTCATAAAACGTCGATTAAAGTATGCTTTCCCAGCGTAAAATGCAAACTTCGCACAAACATACGTTTAAAACAAAATGCATTTCGAATCTCCGACAAACACGTTTTTGGTTTAACAAAGTAATGCTAGAGTAAAATCAGGTGCAACAAAAGCCATGTATCAGTGACAGGAACATTGGTCCGCAGATAAAACACGATAATATTATTTTTTGTTTATACAAACACGCTTCAATTTTATTCCTGTTCTAATCATCAGTACTTTATGCATTAGACAAAATATAATGCACTTTAATCTCAAACATGTAAGCCAATTGGTTTCACCTCAAGCCTCAGTATATATATATATATATATATATATATATATATATATATATATTTGACCCAATTCGGTTTTGGGATGCCCCAGTTATATTCTATAACATTTCAGTTGTCATTTTAGTCATTTACATTGTATTGATAGGTATCAGAGTCTGCTCTCTTACTATAATATTCATAATTGTAGAGCTACTGTTAACACGTTGATGGGTAAGTATTTTGGAATACTCTTAATCTCCACCTCGTTAAAATAAAAGATAATCCGCTAGAACAAAAAACTCTGATTCTTTTCCTTCAACAATTGTTATTTAATTTCAATAAGTAAAGTTGTTATCCTCTCTCGTTTTTAAAGGATTTTGAATTTGTCATCTTAGTTTGTACCCACATATTAGTATGTTATCAGAACAAAAGGCCCATTTTCTGGACCATTATGTGTTTTTCATTAAGTTAAGGACATTTGTCTTTCTCCGCGAAAACATACATGTCTAAAACTGAATGTATTCCGTGTATCCAACACTAGAGTTATTGGTTTCAAAAATGTTAATGCGAGAAGAGAATCGGGTGCAACTAAATGCATGTATCGGTAGCAGGAACAGTGATCTTCAGAAGAAAAAACGCACGCTTATCTTAACATTCTGTTTACAACACACTCCTCGATTGAATCTAAGGTCAGATCATCTGTTCAGTTTCAACAGTATCAAACAAAAACTCTATTGACGTTTATCTAAGGAATGTATGCAAATTGATTATAATGTCCCTTTCAATATTTTAAATGTATAAGCTTCGGTTTTTGTGATGCTCCGGTTGTATTCTATATTTATNTATATGGACGCACGACACCACATATCGCATCACAATTAAAAGTTCGAATTTTGTTTACAATATCCTGTTTACAGTCGGCATCACTTTTAGAGGAGAAGCTATTATAACATAACCTTAAAAAAAACACAAAACAATATCAAAGCAATGCCAAAACAATTATAACAGTGGTAGCATACGTTTGAAGGAATAGGCTATTTGTAACGAGCTATTTGTAACGAGCCCGCAAGACGAAGTTTAGTAGTGAATCATCAGTTATAGCATACGTTTGAAGGAATAGACTTGTTGTAATGAGCCCTCAGGACAAAGTTTAGTTATAAAGCATCAGTTGTAGCAAACGTTTGAAGGAATATGCTAGTTGTGCCGAGATCGGAGGACGAAGGTTACTTATGAAGATTGACATAAAATATTATGAAACAAGTGTTTTATACGATACTCTTGTCTGTTTAAGTTATGTTTCGCCGGCATATCATAGTTTAGTTACTGAATACGTCAAAACATGCAAAATGATTTCTAATATTTCGTCAAACACACGCTCATTACATTAATGAATAACGTCGTAATGCTAAAACAGAAGAAAAAAATGTATTGCCATTATGCAGTTTGATTTCTACAAATCACGGAAAAAGACATTATGTTGTTTAATACATTTTGCTGTAAGTGTGCGATGAGCCCTTCTGGACACAAATTATTGATATATTATCGTACCATTAAACCAATTAATGTCATTTAATTCTAAATGTAGAAAACTATTCCAAATTGTGCAAGATATTGTTATGAACGTTTGATCAGGCTATCTTTTTGAACCACAAATGATTTATTGTATTCTTTAATTTTTGGAGTCTCTTTTCGTCATTCTTATTCTGGAACAGGCAAAGCTACTGTAAGAATTTTCTATTTGTTGAATTAACTCGTGATATGTTTGATAAATGTTATTATTTACTGCGTGCTTTGAGAGTATTGTATATGACACACACTATCACGTGTTCCTGTTTTAATTAATTGAATTAAGTTATATTGATGTTTTTGTAAACAATTTGATTTAATATAAATCTGTGGGATGATTTCAATTTTGAGTGTTGTTTTAAGTGTTGACTTCGTTTATTGCAAAATAGTACAGGGTAACATCAACCAAAAATGTGTCATTGACATGCTATACAGCAATTTCACCTAAATTGGTGTGTTTCCATAAAGTGCGTGTTGTCGATGTTTGTTTCCCACTTGCCTTTTTAAATATGTAAATCAATGCCAAACAAGTGATTATTAAACTAATTCAATGAGACCTTAGTCAATTGATGTAAAACTTGTGAAGAGCACGCGCAGAAAAACATATGTTACTGTGTGCATCTTTCGAAATGTTTTACAAATTTAAAAAAGGACATAAGAAAGGTTTATGGTAAAATCTCAGTTCCTTTTTTGTTAACATACTATAGTTTGTGATATTGCACCATAACTGAAGATTTTAAAATCCTTATCTATTTCTAATATGTGTTGTTTACAAATACCCGAGACAATATATACATTTCAGAAAAAAGATCATATTACACTTGTACAATTCGGTTCATAGACCTACATAAACTTAGCCCTGATAAAACAGCAAAACAAAAAAGGCAGGATATTTAGAATTACAGGATAGGCATGCTTTGCAAATTCCATAAGTATGACAGGCGTTTTATGCACAAGGCACGTGTTTGTTATCCTGAAGCATTTCTAATGACAGTAAATAGCACTAAATGTCACGAGGCAATTAGCTGAATCATAGACAGGTACACTTGATCACAAGAATGAAATGAGTGCTACAAGTGGAACGATGTTCATCTCATGACATAATTACACTACACCACTACACCAACATACGATACATTTTGTTTCGGTGTATTACTTTTAGTACTTTAAGAAATAATGTAATTTCTTGAACGTGTAACTTGTAATAGTCAGAATAATTATTATTAGAATATCACTTTTTAAAGTGAATCTTTCAGTCAATGCACTTCCTATTTATCACTTCCAGCTACTGTATAAATCCACTTAACATACGATTGCACATTGCATGTATTTTGTTATTTCATACTGTTTTTGCAATGTGTGCGCATCTCAAGTGCTATCTTTGGAAGTGTCAGATAATGGATTTTATAGATTCAATTATATGTGGTCCTTTGTGAGTGTGCTAATACAACTTCACACTTTTTTTACCTATTCAAATTAGATTTATTTCAAAAGACAATCCCCTTCAGTTGTTATAAAAGTATAAACTGCTATGAGGAGTGGTTCTATTTCGAATGTTCTTTTAACACGTGTAACCGCATAGCGCAATTTGACAACATACAAGTCTGCTGGACTTCTTTTCACGTATAAAATGATGTTTACATACATAGACACTAATTAAACCCCGAATATCAGAACGTCACTAATTATTTTAAATTTAAAAAAGGAACATGTAACCGTTCGATATTGCATAGTTAATACTATTGTAGTATCCCAATTGTTCCGCAAATGGAAATAATTTGTTCATGCGTTAGCCTCTAGTCAACATCCGATTTATCGTTTACTTCCATGTTAAGATGTGAATATAGGAGTGCTCTTGTGTCAATAAGTGAATGTCAAGTTTTGTTGCAGGACACTTGTAGAGAACCTTGATTCAACAACAAAGCGTGTTTGGCAAGTATAATGAGTAGATATATACTTAACATTCCCGTATACGATATTGACATAATTTTATTTATGTATATGGGAATATATAATAATGACTTTCAGTCGAAAAGAACAGTTTTGATTTAATGAATTAACATCAATTCAGACACATATTCGTGACTTAAATTGATAGGCGATAAAATCATAAAAAAGACGCATCACGTTATAAGGTTTATACGTGCATTTCTAAGTCTAAGAAGTGTGTTGATGCAGAACAATAGGAAATAATTGTTTATTAATTATTAGAATCCGATCATCATAAAGAAATATTGGTATTTGAAGATGATCTTGGAGTTTATTTAATGTCATAACAGAAACAAATCACAAGATAAATTAGCTGAGTTTCAGTCGTCTGTCGGCTTGGCGTGGGTATAAAAGTGGAATATGATGCATGTTAGAATGCACACTTTATGTACATCAATACAATAAATTGATAAATTGTTATTAAAGCAAAAAGCTTTTTAAGTGTTTGTTTAATTTCGAATTGCGATGGAATTACGTACAAATTGAACTTGTAAATGATGTTAAAGCGTCCACCTGTATTAGGTAATTTATTTGATATTTTATTATTTTTGTATTCAAGAAATATTTAACAAAATTCGTATTATAAAAAATGGTCTGATATAACAAGAAATCCATTACCAGATAGGCCAACACCATTATCAAATATATTGAATTTAACAAATTGCATGGCAAAATAATGAATGCAACTTAGGGTTTTAAGAACTTCTATACTGTACATGGTAATTAACTCCTCTGTTTGGTTGTTAATCACATGTATTATTACTCTTGCGTTTGCTCACTACTTACAATTTATGCCATACTCATGTTATTAAGCACAGGTTTAGTCACCCCTAAAGTATACAGATGAATATTGTGGAAACATGCAGGACGATGGAGAAATCAGATTTTCATGCAAAAGTTATTTAATGCAATCAATACAGGGTTTCCAGACAGATTCAAGTATGCGCATTAAATCTCCATTTCATTCAAAGAGCACATTCATTCTTTACACGGCATTAACATGCTCAATGCGAGTGTTAGTCTCGCACATATGTAGATGATAATTCATTTGGCGGCGTACGTAATATAGGACATATGTTACAGTGCAATACAACTAGTTGCACTTTTATCAATGTAATAACGTTTCTTCGATCAACTGTGTGTTTAAGAAGTACAATAGCACACCCTAAATTAACACGTTTACAGTTAGATCTATCTTAAACAGTTTGGCAGCAACACACACGACGTTAAAAAAAATGATCTGATTATCTTACCATTGTCGCAGTTTTCACGTAGTGTACGTCTAATACACCATTTATACGGGAAGTAATTAATTCATGTGAAGCATGGACAAGAAATATTCAACATAAGCCAATGTTTCTAACAAATAGAGATGTGTGCTTTGTTATCATTCTTAAGAGTGTGTATAACTAGAAAAGGTTCCTTTTTAAAGTTATATGAGTTGCCAAAACGTGAATGCACTGTGCAGAAGAAGGACATACAGTTGAAGTCACGTGTAAATGTCGTAAAGTGACATATTGCTTTTGAGAAATGATATATGAAAAATACTTCGAAGTTTAAGTAAATATATTTTTGAGGTCGATGTATATCTGTTATTTATGCGATGCACAGCAGTTTGCAATAAAACTGAAATTGAACCGTTTTCATATTTTAATTTCAGATAATGCCTTTTCAATTAACAGCTGTATCTGTCGAGCAATTATTGAGTTGATACAAATGCATGTTGAAAACATATGTGCATTAAAGTGCAGGCTGCAACTGTAGGAACCTTGAAACAAATATTGAGACACATCAATTTCATACTTATTGTGGCGCTATAGTATACAGTATTGACTTAAGCAGTTAAGATTCACCAATTATTACCAGATGTTATGAAAATGAACAAGTAGACATTACCTTCTGTTGCACATCGCGAAATTGATTATTTTGTTCACATAGCTCTACTTCCCAATAATCGTTTAACTTTGCATAAAAGAAGAAAAAAAAGATCCTGCATTTGACTCGCTTTTCATAGATTTATAGAGATTGTGTCTTCTGCCATATTCATGCACATACATTTACCCTTATTTGAAACTCATTCATCTGAAACTTCGATATTTAACACATTTTGCACAAAAACGAATTAACGATGGCTGTAAAGAGTGAATGAAATTCGTTGTTTCATCATAATTAATAAACAATGGATACAATGCATATTAAATACGTAATGGTCATCAAACGTTTTTCGTCAAATAGTTTGTGGTCCTGTTCAAGCACATACAATATTGGGAAATCAATACACAAAGCGTTATGTTAGTATATTTCGCCATCCTAAGCTGTAACTCCGACAACGCCGTTCTCTCTTTAGGAAAAAAATATAAACGATTATGTCATTAATACAAAAATGAACCATTGCTTAATAAAATGTCTCATAAATCGTCTCTTAATGGCATTAAAAGAAAGTATTCGGTGACAACGATTATCATTTTGCTTACATAATCATTCATTACGTGGGGTGGTCGGTAGTCGAGTGGTAAAACACTGGTCTACCATTCCAGCGGTCGTGGGTTCAATCCCTGGCCGGGGCACTGGAAATTTCAGAAATGCTTCAAGTGTTTCCCACCCAACTAGAGATGTACTGGTATGAAACACAGGTAATTCTTAAGTGTATCGGTGCTATACACTGAGTACGTAAAAGAACCAAGGGATCTATTCGCAAAGAGCTAGGGTATCGCACCCGGATTCCTTGTATCTCAAAAACTGTCTCTTATACCCGCTGTCTCTTCAGCAAAACCAAAGGACCCCATTGAAAATAAGTGCTTGCACTTTCATGGGTTACCCTTGACTGCAAGGTCAAAATAGATACATAAATACAACCAGAATGTAAACAAAAGCATAATACTTACACACAAAAAGTCGCTCGTAAATATATCATGAAAATCAAAGCACGTTTCGAGTATTAACATGGAAGGCTCGTGTATTCATAAGTGTTCGCAATGTATATTCTCTACCGTTAATTTTGTATGTGTGAGACATTAATTAGCCATCGTGATTTTTTCCTAAGACGTTAACATGTGCAAGCGTGACTTTAGACCGATGCATGACGGGTAAGTTAATTATCAACATAGGCCTGGAGACTAGTGTACGTTTCATATTTATTCCTGGGATACTTCAGCGCAGCAATAACCGTGAGTGATATGTGTAAAAAATAGTTGTTCTACAATTACAAACATCCATAAATAGATTTAGATCACAGTAGAAACGACATCGGCATTTAAAACTAGGTTACTTATTCTGTCGTAGGAAAGATATAAGTTATGTTTCTTAAAATGTTTGCGTTCTTTTAAGATATAATGTTATTATGGTATATATTCCAATAAGAAACATTCAAAGGAAGATGCTTCTTAAATGGAAAAGAATACTTTGCGAAAATCACACTACATTGTGCGAATCCTTTTATTATTTGAAGGTAAGTTGAGACCACGATAGAAATGAACGTCGAATTACTACAGCTACTAAAATATTGATTTGGCAAATGGATATTATCCGCGTAATGTTGAACGTATTTGGCATGAAGTGACTATTTGTAACAAATGTTATACATTGATACACCCATATGAGTATGTTTGTATTATGGCGGCGATTCTAAAATAACTGCTCATACCATATACAGCGTATTGCAAACAAAAGCAACAACATAATTATAGATAGAATTGTGTTGAAGAATGGATTGTTTGTACCAAAATGCATATCCGCAATATCATATCTGATATAATGGTAGTGAGAACCTAATGGCTACTTTTCCAGAAACACAATTTGTTATTATTTCCTCGTTGTAAATGGTATATCACAACATATTGCAAAAATGTTATTTTTTTTAACAACCGGTTAATTTTTTACACTTGGTTAAATACACCTACCAATTGACTCGGTTGTGCGTTTTCTATGGATTTACCCTATATCCAAAATGTATAGTTTTTGAAAATGGAATATAAATATATTTTGGCAAATAACTTAATAAACGTACTCAACTTGATTGTGCTAGTAGATACAGCATGAATACTGCCTTTGATCTCCATTAATATGTGCACTCATCTGGATAAAATTCCAAAAACGACAACAACTCATTCAGTAACAAGAAACTTTAATTACGTTTTATGTCACTTGTATGGGATGAAATGTATATATTGTACATATTTATTTAACATAACATATGTTCTACACACGAAATCAATTTCAGGAAGTTTAACTGTTTCTATCTCAAGAAATTAAACTTTGAGTATGCCTACCCCCCCCCCCTATTTATTATCATACAGTGTATTTCAGTATGAATGTGTATATCACATCTATTTTGGGGTTTTCTAGTTGCTTTGAAAATATTATTTTTAAACTCCTATCTTAAGTTATAGACTCTGATAAATTATGAAAATTGGCTAAATTTGACTTAATATTGTTATAATAATACAATGTACATTAATAATACAATCTTAATGTCACCCAAAGTGCAAAGGCAACCCATGCATACAGCCGCAGTTCACCACAACATGTCAAGGTATTTCCAATCTAACATAGCTAACAATATATGTGACAATGGAGACGCTATCCATATTATCACCATTTACAGACATTTTTCCTTTAGTATCAACTGAGATGCCATCTACTTTCTGGGCTTCAGCATAATTTCGGCACTCATCGCTTCACATATGTGGAGAACTTCGAACCCGTTTTTAAATACATGGAAGCAACCTGAGATAAATCAGAAATTACTGTACCCCGATCTGTTATAAAAACAGTAAATTCATACAATGCTTTTTGCATGAATTCAATAATCACTTTTTAAGTTTCATACTGACGCATCATACGATTGTTTGTTATGAGAAACAATCAATTTTAATGAAATTAAGCACTTCACAAGTGACGACTCCGTGACCTCAAATTATCAAACATGAAAAGATGTGTTGCATGATGTAATATGATCAAACTCTGAACAATATAACCTTCTTGTAAATGAGTTTAATTGTATGTGCATGGACAAAGTCCAAACACAAAGGTTTACTTATTTAGATCCGTTGTTCCAATGTAAAGGGTTACTTAAGCTGTCTCTGACTCAAACTTGACAAGATGGAAATTGCCTCTGGAAACTGCTCCATGCAATGCTCCAATATCGACATCTGAAAGTTGTCTAACACCTAAATAACAAGTATAAAAACTGCAAATCAATGTGTCAATAAGTCACAGAAATCATTGATTCATCATACCGTTCTATTCTAAAACGTAGAAGACTTGAAATCAAATTTGCCATAAAAACGTTTCCAGCAATTAACTTTTTAACAGGCATACGTCTATAACTAAATTTATCATGAAACTATAATCTCAGTAAAAAACTATTTTATTAAAATTAACAATTAATTATATGAATAATTAAGTTTCGCGTCTCGCTTGTGGTTCGTCAGTTGTATCCAAAGGTTATCGAGTGTACGGTCTTTCGCTTCCAGAGACAGTCAAATATAGTACGGAGACAGGGAGGTAAGCACCTTGTCTACCAAGAGACAATGTGTAATTTTTCCAGTTGATCTTTCATCAAACAATAATATTGCCTCATTTCCCCCCCCCCCCATGTCTTCATTTTACTCATTCATCGACAAACGCATTTTTGGGGATATCGAAAATTTCCACTGATGTTCGTGTGTTTTAAATGTACCTTTAAAGCCTAACACCTCGTATACCTACGACACTATTCGACACAAAATTATGCGCAAGGAAACAGCGGATTTACTGCGTATGTTTGGACGAAGGGAGACATGGAGGAAGGCATCTTTCCTACCAAGAGGTAATATCAGATTGTTCAAAATCGTTGATATTTGATAAAATAATAATGTTGATTTATTTTCCCCAATTTCTACAATAACATATCCATTGAGTAAGCGCATTTTCGGGGAGATCCATAAAGGTCACTGATAATCTTGTGTCCTCAATTTAACCTATACAGCCTAACACCTCATATAACGACGGTACTATCGGACATAAAATTATGCGCAAGATCACAACGGGTTGAATGCGTATTTTGGACGTTCTGACGGTTCCTTTCTTGTGTTATACATGTACATAATTATGATGATATTTACGTATAAAAAGATAGTGAAATTATTTTTTTGTTTGTTCAGACGTTATTAAATTATACTATTTTTAAATGGATATACGAATGTATGCAACGTGTGATTTATCGTCATCCAATGAAATATTAGTACACTTTCTAATAGCAATAACAACATCAATAATAAATGCATTTATTAGTATTAAACATACAATTGTAAAAAAAAAATAATACTAAAAAAAAATAATACAATTGAATATCATAATACATATTAGATTTATAAAGGTGTAGTAACGGTATTTCAATTATATCGGCATTCTTTCCCGTGTCAAGTCTGGTGCTACATATGGTAAGAGCAAAGTGAAGCCTCGAGCCTGTGATACCTGGATCTTGGAGCCTGCGCGTTACCACTAGACCACCAAACCACAATTTAGTTATTTCACACCTGTTTATGCATTACAAAAAGGTCTTCGTTCGCGGGTCTAAAGGTGTGAATTGTCTTATTATTGACGTATTGACTGAAAGAAAAAGTATATGTTGTGTTTGCAGTGCAGCTGCAATAAAATTCCACATTACTGTTTTCTGAACCAAAATGGTTAAAAATATAGGTACATGCTATAAAAAAGGAATCAAACAGTCAACGTGGAAACATGTGCGCTTTATGCAGTACAACCTTCCTTCGAACTCATTCTAGGAGCCCACATTAATCGGGTACTGTTTGTGGTACCCCGATGCCTTTCTCTTATATTCTCTCCGCTGTTTTCGATATTATTAGTTCTCCCTAAATCCTCCTACCCCCGCTCACGTCACTCTTTTCCCACTCCTCCACTATATTTTGACATATCTTCTCCTTCCCCTATGAACTTGTTCAACTCTCTCTCTCTTATTCTAAATTAATCGTCTCCAATTTATCCCTCTCCTCCTACATTTCTCTCTTCTCATACATTTATCTCTTCTTAAACACCTTCCTTCTATCCTGATCTCATCTACCACACCTCACATCTCCTACAACTTTCTTCGACTAATCCTATCTTTTCTTTTTTATCTTTCTCAGCTCCTATCCCTCTCTCATCTAAAACACATCTCATTTTTTCTAAACGTGTCCTGTCCTCTCCGATATGTCTAATCTTCGTCCTCTCTCCTGTCGCCAACACCTCTCCTTTCCATTACCATTTCTCGTCATGGCCTGTGCTCTTATACGCCTTTCCTCTTTTACATCTATTTTCTTCTTTACCTCTCCTCTACTTATTTTCCTCTGCTCCATACAATTTGGTCTTCTATACCCCAATTTCTCAACACGTCACAGTGTTCACACCCTATTGATTACGTGTCATGAAATAACCTGTATAACTTAGTACTCATGCATGTGACAGCTAAAAATAACAACTTAATTGGAAAGTCGTAACTTTAATAAATAACGTTCAAAAAGATTCGTGTACTGTTACAGAATGGGCGGGATTGGTGAAGAATTTCAACAGTTTCATAATGAATCCACTCCAAGCAATTCAGGATTAACACTCTCTTAAATGTTGAGATGCAAACAACTTAATTAAGAATTATGAATCATTTTTAACGAAGTGGTTAAACGAGGAAGATGTTTTCTACGTTTCACGACGATAAACGTTTAATTAAATACCGCTTAAACAACTTCAATGGATGTGATTGTAGCTTTAAAAATTGTTGTTTTTGTTTCTGCTCGAAAAATTTTTTTTTATAATTAAACAAAAACATAAATCAACGAATATGATATCAACATAGCTATAAGAACACTTATTTTTTTAACTCGCTTTGTTTATATTAGAATGTGTTCTCAGATAAATACAATTCCTAATTTTATGGGTTTCTAATAGCAAGATAACCAGCTTACTTGGTCGGTACTTTTACCTATTTCAACATATATTTCCAAGGCAAACTTTCGCAAGTTAAATACATCATGAACATACTTAATCGAACTTTTCTAAAATCATTGACTTTGAATGTTTTATTATTAAACACAATTTCGATATTCAACATTATAATTGTAACTAAAATAATCCAGTTAGAAGTCCTGTTTCAGTTTTGAAAACAATTCAAAATGTTCTGCATGCAACAACAAAAACAACTCTTTCGAGTACATGTATAACAAACATGCAGAAAAAATACCATGCCTCGAAAGATATAATATTGTAAATCCTCAGTGTTGGTGTTTATAGGTGGTCGATACTTTTACCTATTTCAACAGATGAGTAGTAAATTACTATATAGCACCTTCATTTCTGAAACTGTATAATGATTGTAATAAAGGATGCAAAATGATAGTATGATAGGATGTGAGTATTTGTAAGTATGCATAGTTGACAAAGATGTGTGTTAAATATATAAATATTACCCAGGATAGTACGATTTGAGATGCATACTATGTAGTTCTGAACTCTTTAACCTGTTACTATTCCTAGTATAAAATGCGTGAGGTTATGCAAAGGTTAGTTATTTTGGCCACGATATGATGAGTATAACTGTTAATCGTTCCAAAACTGCGAATCTATTTCGGAAGAGAGGTAATACAAAAGCACATGAATGTTACTATATGAGTGTAATTGCATATATTTCCAAGGCAAACTATCGCAAGTTAAATACATCATGAACATACGAAATCGAACTTTTCTAAAATCATTGACTTTGTATTTTTGTATTATTAAACACAATTTCCATATACAACTTATAATTGTAGCTTATATAACCCAGTTAGAAGTCCTGTTTCAGTTTCTGAAAAAACAAACAAATGTTCTGCATGCAACAACAAAAACAACTCTTTCGAGTACATGAATAACAAACAGGCAGAACAAATACCATGCCTCGAAGAAGATTATAATTTAAATCCTCATTGTTGGTGTTTATATGTTTTACTTTTGACGTTACAATTACACACATATACGTTAATTTTTTTTAATATGTTACCTCTTACGCAATATATACAACATACATATTAAAACTATGTGTATACTTATTTGTACAGTACTACATACATAAGGCTACAGTAATAAAGCACTCCGAAGTAAAACATAATGTATTTGGTAATTTCTTACTTCAGTTTCGATTTAAAAGGGAAATTAATTCCTCTTGTTTTGAATGAAAACTAGTCTGTCTGAACTCAAATAATATTACAGACAGTGTGGCCTCTTTTAAAATCATATAACAATTAAATTGTGTTCAGTGCACTGTTTCAGATAATCTAAATGGTACAATGTTAGCAGGTTGTGGCACTCGGACAATTTCAACAAGTAAAAAAGAGGCATGTTTTAAGATTCACGAAATCTCCAAAGTGTGTTGCGTGTAACCATAATACAATCTTCTTAGGAATTTTAAATAAACATTAAGTAAAATTTGATCGAATTCCAGATAAATTGAAAATAACGAAATTAAAAAAAAAACATGACTAATTCAAAGTTATTATTGCAAATACTGTCAAACAATTAAAATTCTATATACTCGTTTGTGTATATGAATTGGCTTCATAAAAAAATGCTTTATAAAAAAAACAACAACAAATGAAAATGTTGACACAAACTGCGAACATTTAAGTTAAACAATATCTAACATGGACAATTACCGTCAGATGACAATTATTCTCACTGACGAGAATTCACACTTTATCAATGATATATTATTGTCTCATAGTCAGTTTTTTATTATAAACTCATCTAGTTTTAATCCGACTGTAAAGAGAATGAAAAACATTGAATACCATTGAGTAGATTCCGATTTTCTTCGCATCATGATACACAGAAATAGGAATATTCAATCAAATTTATATAAATGGTCGTAAGTTTACAGTGTGTTATTCAAGTATTATCAAATCTGGATTTAATATTAAATTATTTGTCCAATGTATAGAGGTTTTAGGCCTTAATACAAAATAAAGCTGTCATGTAATACCTTGAACTATTTCGAAAACTAATTGGCGATCAAAGTTTGTCAAACGTTTCCGTTTTTTTTATCTAACTGTATATTTTTAAACAATAATATATCATATTTTCATTGATTTTTTGTTGCTCTCTACATTACATACATTTAATTCTGTTATATTTAATGGAATCTATCGATATTATTTACATTTTATGAATTACGTTTTTATACTTCCAGTATGATTATAAGTATTTCATACAAAATTTCTGTGTACTGCCGATCTTAATATCACTGCGTATATGTATTTATAATACGATTGGATTATGCCAAAAGATGTTTTGCTGACCATGCGAATGAATAAACTTAACCAATAAACCATTAATTGTAAATATGTGCATTCGAAGTCTGTCTGAGTTGCATCATTACTTTCCCGTGTCATTCAATTCATTCGATCAATTGTAACCGCAGGTTGTATAATAAGGTTGAGTTCAGGCTTTCAAAACAGAACGCCGATGTGTAGTTACGTTGGACGTAAAGACAATGCGGTTAATCCAATCTGATGTTGATTTATGGTTTGGGTTACTCCTATATATGGGTAATTGAATACCATTTTTTATTTTTTTACAATTAACGTGTTTGAATATATAATTGAATAAGAATTTTCAGAATTTAATTGGTGAATGGAATGTCAGTAGTAGGCGTTATTTTATCAAACGCGGGCGATTCACTTCCGATTGGCAATGTTAGAGAACGATCACGATATTTGATAAAAACAAAACAGCTCATAAACGAATGATTGTCATGTCCGATGAATGAGCAATACTTCACTGACTGAAACATCACTTTTAAATACACGTTTTTGATAACAAATCAATAACAATAATTATACATATGGTAATATTATTAAGTATGCTTAAGCTGATGTGAGTCGATTAATCGAGGTCATTTGAAAGGCTTGCTTAATCGATGGTATGGCTCTGTCGTCATATGCAACTTTATTAAAAGGCATAAAAAAATAAATATATATATAAAAAAGTGACTGTATTATTCCAAAAATTGCTCCGCAAATGGAAATCGTTTGTCCACGCATTTTGCTCTTTACCGCCCGGCATCCAATGTGATTTATTGTTTGTGTACATATTGAGCGTTCCAATATGGGAGTGTTCTGATGAACGAATATCTAAACTAGTGAATCCAAACTGGTATGCTGGTTTCCTGGACTGAAAGAAGACGCCTTCAACAGATCGAAAGCTAATGTTAAATGTGCTATTGAAGATCCATTATCAATGGTACAAATCGGAGGCATACACGCGTTACAAAAAATATTGATTTTAGATTCTATGTAAGATAATTGTGCCCTGTACTTTTACATTGCGGTGATGAAACAAATTGCTACAATTCACAATATATTGCCGCGTTAGTACTTACATAACAGATATAAGCTTATAAAGGAACAATAAAAGACTCAGTTCATGTTTCATGTTAATCCAAAATTCAAGTCAGGCGAATCGCGAGTTTAATAGCAATCAAAACTTTTGTGAATTCGGTACGATAAGTATCTTAATTAAGCTACCTATATTATCAAAAAAGGTACAAGTATGTTGATGTTATTAAAACACTTTTTCAAGTGATTTACCCTCGTACTGCTGGAAATTATGCTATTATACGCCGTATTTGTTGAGTGACACAATCTTTTAATTAACCGACTACTTTGTGAGCACGGTATGTTTACGTAGGATTGGCCTGTCATTTACAGGATTACCATTATTGATGCCTGATGGTTAAACATTTGCACTAATGATGCAATACAAACCAAGGCTAAAAGAAAAACTTGTGGGATTGTAGAGTTGTTTGCATATTTTTGGGTCTCCCCAAAAATAGTCTGCATTAACGGAAATGGAATAAAACAATTTCTTTTTTCGTAGTTTTGCGACACCAGATCATCATATCCGGAGTTAAAAGGTAAAACACCAAACGAACAATTCGTGTATTATTAGTTTCGATGTAACTCTTGATATAATAATTAATTATACAAACATTTACCTCAAATGAAGCCATATCAACATAACATATTTTCAGTATAAGTAATTCATATTACAAAAGAAGTGATTATGTGTTGCTGAAAAGTACCGTGTTTGTTTCGTGCACTATTTCTTTGATAGATACGTAGTATATTGGTTATACATACAGCATGTTATAAAGCTAGTATGATATAGTCAGGCAAGTTTCTTATACGTATGTCTAATGTGTATGCGTGTTGAAGAATTCCTCTGACAGGTTTCTGTATTTGATGTATATGCATGCTCAAGCGAACATTAAATATTTAGTGCAATGATTCAATCTTATTCTTTGTTCTGTAATATACTGCATTCACAATCTTTGGTAGTCTGTAGCAGTTACGATGCTATGTTCATGTCAAAACTATACATGACTTCGATGCGAAATGTGTGAATGTTTCCAAAACAATTCTACTATATGATAATCCTTGTATATTGCATAAAGGTATGGGAATATATAGAATTCGATGGCGCTATAAATGTCACCTTTAAAAGATGTGTACATGTGTTGTCTTAAGCACTAATCAAGAACTTAAAATATTAACAGTGATTCAACACTCGCTCAACTTCAACCTCCCTAATGCCCATGATATGGACAGAATTAAATATACAGTGGCGTTATACATGTAGATGCAATCAATTCGCTGTCTCTGTACAGTTATTATCAGGAAATGTAACTTTTTCTATTATAACATATTATTTATTATAAATAAATAATGCATACAATGCTTGCGAATTACATGTTACTGTGTAAATACGTATTAAGTATATTTTTGATCAAGTACGGAATTGATAAACGAACACAATCTTTTTGCTCAGCTTTTAGCACCCAGTTACATCAAAGACACTGCTTTTTACTGGAATGCCTTGCACCTTAGCTTATACAATCGTATTGTCGTATATAGAACTCATTCCAAAATAGCAATTCGTTTAGAGAATGTTAAGGAATCTGATTAGGAAATGAAAAGATACACGTATTCATTATTTCAGGGAATGTAATTCTATATTTGCCACCATCCCACGACAAAAGCAGGAAAATGACCTGCTGGTTAGATGTCATGTGCGACCAAAATAAACGTATTTTTGAATAATCCGTGATATAATTTGTTTTTCGGGATATTGTTTTTGTTAGGTTGTCGGCTCAATAAATTGTTGCTGTTGCTATATTTTACACCAAACAAAAGCTAAGTAAGGTATACTTTTTTTCATCGAGTATTTCCCTACAGAAATGAATAGACACATTTTTTTTTATTATTTATGAATCACTTTAGGTTATTATAACTTTATTGGTCGATTCTCAAATTGTTCAGTTCGTGTCTCTTCTTGGTAATCAGTTAACGTACAATATANTATATATATATATACATATTCAGTTGGTTTGTTCTTATAAATATATTTTAACAAAACCTTCATTTATATTAAATATTCCTACATACATAATTAGTCATTCTTCGTTCGGTAAGTTGTTATGAATTTGCTATTACTCTTGACATCCCACACCTGTACCGTCGACACAAATGTGAAAATATTGCAAAATAAATGTGTTTATTATGGAATGCCTTGTTCAATTATCTGGGAAAGCTGGAAATTTAAACACATTAAGAAAAAAAAACATAACTGAAGTTATTGACTCTAAGCAGAGCATTTTAAAGGGATAATTGAGTAATGATTGTTAGCTCTGGTTCTTTCCCTCTCTCACTTATATGATTCCAGTCGTATTGGTTAAGACGAAATAATTAAAAAAAATTACAAAGAACACAAACACGTATGACTGTAAGATTCTGTATTTCAGATTTGTCGATATATGGTTATTCAAATTCAACTATTGAAATAAGTTAACGCGTTCAAATACAAGAGCACATTTATGTCAGCAATAACAATTTAATATTTATCATACCAATTAACACAAACACGTGTATCAAAATGCGCTTCAAACAAATTTCCACTAAATACTATAATGTATATGTTCGGCTAACGTTAAAACAGCTTAGTGCAATTACACGAGACTGTATAAATAAAATAGGTCTTCGTTTGTGTAGAGATTGTGGCTTGCTTCTTTGTTTTCTCTTATGTCGTTGCCGCCGTCGGGGTTTGTGAGTTAATATCAATGTGGCACGTTTTCCACATCCTACACATTGTAAATACAAACGAAGTGTCTGGTCTTTTCCGTCGAATGATTGTCTAATCAGATCAACAGGTAGACTTAGTTTCATGGACTTGGATTTTCTGAGCGTCGATTTAACTTTAGTTAGAGTAACATCGGGTTAACCGCTTTCTTTCACATTTGACACAATTATAGTAATTGGCAATTCATTTGTTTTATTTTTCTGCAGACGCTTCGAGGCTTTCCGATTTCGTTTTTCTTTTTGAGTTAAATGATTTGGTAAAGATATATCGTCAATCAGTTCCACAAACGATTTATTTATCAAATGTACGTTTATATCTGAATTCAATTAATTTGTGTCGTTTCTTATCGATTTCTTGTATTTCAATCTGTGCAACAAATTAACACTTTCGATAACTGTCGTCTTGTCTCGAGTCAGACCTCCCAGTTGAGACTGTATTATCTTGTCGTCTGCAAACTCATTTGAAGGCAAAATGAAAAACCATTTTGTGAATGTTACATTCATTTTTGATGAAAACGAAATGCTGCATGCTACACAAACAAGTGGAGGAATATAAATATTAAAGTGGTATACCTTATAATATACTGAAACATAATGATAACGACGTGTTATTGTTTTCGCTACACATGCTGTGTCATAGCGATTAAACATTAGTTGTTTTTTCAAGTGCGGAATAAAGTAATTATAAAATTGGTAACAGATAACTGCCTAATCGTTGTGAATATATCAGGCTGGTACGATTAAAGAACGGCCCAGCAAGCCATGCCGTTATGTTCAATTTTTATCATCACCTAATATATTACTAAATGATAGACCAGTAGCATGTAATTCTCTATTTACTTATTTACTTTATTCTTATATACATTCATAAAACGTATATAGAACATATCAAAACACCAATAGCTTATATGAGTTCTGCATTTATTTAAGTTTGTTATCTACCTGATGGCTCAGAATGAAGGCTTACAAGGTCGAGCAGTTTGTATGTCGGCGAATAGTCGGTGTTGTCAATAGCTCTATGTTCTGGTCGCGTCGCATGCGTAGAAGATAGAGGAGGCTCCGAGACGCCCAGACGTCTCAAAATGTGTGCCTTTATTATTGCTAGTTCCCGGATATCCTGCAAAAATGTTTGTTCTTGTATTGATTGTTTTTATAATTCAAAATATATCATTCAAATGTTAATCTTACATTATATAGATAAGAACAGAACATACAGCTTGCATTCTGGTTGTTATATGCACGAGAATGACCGACGTAATCCGGTCCATCGTTTGCAATTAACTTTATTTAAAATAAATAGTATCATTACCGACACGTGAACATGAAACAAAAACACAACATAACTAGTGTTGTACTATAAGTATTTAAAGATTCACAGTTAACCAAAACTTTAATTAATATGAAAAATCTTAAATATCGTACATTCACTTTATTTTGGACTTGTAGATCTATAGTCCTTGGCCCTAGACTTTGTGCTGATAAATGTGTAAACACGGACATCATCAAGATGTTGAGAAGAAGCAGTTGTGGTGTCTGCATCCTGGACTTCATACTACAAAAAGTAATGAAATATGTTAACGAGCAGCTACATAAACATTTGTCTCTTCCTTTCATTTTGGTCTGGTTTTTCGTCAAATTATTATTTTTTTTAAATGGCTAATTCATTGATATACTTACCTATTTAATACTATTTATTACTGAAATGTACACCCTATTTATGAACAAATATTAAACTAACCTCGCGCAAAAACGGCTAGTTTCTGTTTAAAATCATGCTAAAACAAGTAAATGTAAATAAAAGTCGACCTTTAAAGTAACCATTTAAATACATATTTACGACTCTTAGAGTTAAGTCGATTGTTTTAAGAAGTAAATTCATTATGCTACTTATGTTAAGGCAGTGTTTGGCATTCAAGACTTTTAAACAATATTATATGCAGCAGTGTGATGAAGATGTGACGGCCATTTATTTTGGGATGTTGTCAAACATAAATTAAGGTACATTGAAAGAACTTATTTTTTATTAAGTGTGGCTAGTGCATCTTTCACATTAATTCGCTCAATGCAACATGACTATATTATTTATTTTGTGTTAACTTTGTGTTACGGATCGGGGTTTTTTATCCTTCAAGATAATCGGGAAAACATAAACAAATCTTTTTGCCATATAATTTGTTTCTTGAACAGTTCTCAAATTTTAATTTTATTTGAAATTGAACAGGCTCAAATACCTGCAAAAATATTTTATCTTCTAAAAACATACGTGTGCGCCTGTTTCAATGTTAAGTCTGCAAAATTAGCTTACATAAATCCACTTGCCTTTCTTTAGTTATTTCGACGATTTGTGGAGAATTTAACATTCCAAGGGTCGCGTTGAATTCGCTCACGTGACCTGATCGTTTTGCCGTATAAGCAAATTATAGTTCAGGCAAAAGATGATATCAAAGATCGAGCATGGAGACTTACCTATTTACCAATTACAGTAACTAAAATGTATTATTGACAACTCTAAAAGGAATGTTGAAATGTCTGATTTAAATCAATACATTTAAATGTATGCTCACATTTTGATTTCAACATTGCGAAAATGTTTCCATAGAGTCAAATTTTATCCAAGTAGTAAATATTGGTTTTATGAAAAATGTAAGATATCATAAGATTTAATTTAGTTGCGTATACTACTATTTTTCCGCCTTTTTCATTCTATTTTATTATTAATAAAGAATGTTTCTTAAAGTAATAAATATAGTTTATTGAAAATAAACAACAATAGGGCGATAATTTGAAATCCGCATTCGATTCGTCCGCTCTCGCCGTGTATTCATTTCTAATGCGTGTATACAGCTAATACATTACTTTGAAACCAATACATCGAAATGCGTTATCGCAGCGTATTCATTTTATGAGTGAGCGATATACCAAAAATAAATGTTGCCAATTTTTTTTATCAGTTACGTATCTTTACATAAAAAACAATACAAACTTGTAGCTTATATACATGTATATGTTTGAAAACCTGCGTTATTATTGCAACATAAAGGTATCAAGCCTTTTCCAATAATTTCGTGTTCAACGTTTAATGATAAAAATTACCTATATTAATCATTACATTTTATCAATTATAAAAAAATCCAACATTTATACAACAAATGTTAACGAAAGTATTTTATAACTTAATTATTGACGACAAAATGTAAATATTCACTCAATGTCCATGTTAAGTGTACAACAGTCGTGGAACTCCCAAGAACATGTTTACTCACCTGTACTATAATTATCCAATGCTGCACACACAATCATTTTGTATTTATTTATTTTTCACTTGTTATGCGTGTTCTCGTCCGCCCAAAAAGGTTTTCATTTTAAATAAGTTTCGTCAATATTTTCTTTTAAAAGTGCAAAACGCCAATTTAGTAGAATAAAGCAATATAAGTAATCATTATGTTTGTCAGTTAACTTCCAAGAGTTGCTTTACAATTATAACAATTCGAAGTGTTTAACCAGTTGAACACATTTTCTATCAACACCAACTCTTCACCTTTGAAGATGTTTCATGTTCGTTCTACGGCGGGAAAAGGAAAGCAGCATGTCACGCGGCGTGAGCTATATAGTGGTGCAAATTTGTTAAGCTTTATAACATCTAACTGGCCACAACTCATAAACAGAGGATTTTATATACCAAAATCTTCGTCAGGGTCTGTAGATTTCAGAACAAGATTTCATTTTTCTGAAAATTGCTGGAGAACTTAGAAATCCAAGATGGCGTCTAAGATGGCCGCCGTTTTATGATTCAATTACTAGTAAAGATGAATTTAATACGTCTATTGAACACCTATATGTACTGACTTCAATATCTGATAGAAGTAATCCGTTGATATAAGGCTTCTACCAAACAGGTCACCAAGGTCACCAAAGGTCAAGGTCATTTCATGGTCAAAACGGAAAAATATATGAAAATTTGAGTATTGACATTTTCTTTTTTAATTCAATTACTTTACATTTGCTGTGATTACTAACCTCTTTATTATATAGCCACATGTACAAGCTTCCTTTTAAACAAAAGCAAATGCCTAAAATTTTGTTGGTGACCATGGTAACCAAGACTACGTACGCTATGCAACCATTTTCCTGGTTCATGGAAAGTCATTTGGCATTATAGCCATCAAGTTTAACAAGTTTTGCTTTTGATTTTTAATAAATACTTTAAGACTTATTAACACAAATGTAAAGAACAGCCATGCAGTGTTCCATGTATCATATTTATTCAACAATCAATGCACTAGGTATGAGTGCTTGATACAGACTCATAAACGTTATTTACAAATGTTGTAAATTATGAGGTTTTACATTGTATTTACTAATACAAATTACGCAAATAACAAATTATGTTTTCAAGTTACAAACATTAAAAAACAACTCCTGTATCATAATTCATATCATGTGCATAAAGTAACTAGTCACTATCTAATTTTTTAACAGCTGGTATTACAAATGCACCATCTGTATAAAGCGTTACGAGAAAGGAAATACTATCTGACTAAATTCAGATTCATAATCATGTATTTGCAGCATGACATATACAATCATAGTTTAACTAAGTTGAAAATAACTCAATATTTAACTTAAAAAATGTATTATTATTATTCACAATAGAACAGAGTAAAAACAATGTCATAAATGGTAACAACTTTGTTATTAAAACACTTTCAAATTCTTAAGCTAGAGTTCATGATTGGTCACTATCTGACTATTCGAATTTTTGACCAAAAATGGATGACAGGGTGTACATATTGGTGCACATTGTATCATCTGTTTCAATGTCTCCTTCACAATTACATGCCACTGTACATTGCTGCTTGTTTCTGAAACATGCACATGTTTCATTGCAAATGTTACAATTACAAATCAATTGAGCAACTCTGGAGCTGCTGCCGGTTGGCTCATCATTTGTGGTCTTATTCCAAGCCCATGTGTGTCATATTCATATCCAAACTCAGACAATGATGGACACTGATGCTGTGGTGTCGTAGAATGACGCCATATCCAAAGCTGTACGATACACCTCAGGAGATGTAGTGATAGACTATTTTCAGTCGGGGGTAAATTTTTAGGCTGAAAAGAACCTTTGGCTTTAAGGCACCTTAACTGATGTAGCGTATGTCGACTGTTTCCACCATACATATCAGTAACAAATTTGTTACAGGCTAATTTTTGAGGTTCAGTTAACATCAGCTGCAGACCCAAATCATTCAGCTGTTAATACTTGTGAGAGTGGTCCATCATCATATTGAATGCTTTGCGTTTGCCCTTTCCATAAAATCCGCTCGTTGTGTCACAACCCGTCAAACAATAAACGGTAAGCAGAATTTTAAGTTGCTCAGTTATCTATTTCTGGACGATTGTCTGGACTGGTATAAGCCATCTGCAATCAGTATGAGTCGTAACTTTACCTGTTGACATGAAAACGTGTGGAGCGCCTATGTTTTGGTAATGGTGCAGCAATTACACCAGAACATCAGTGTCAGGTGAATGAATGACAAGAGATGTGGCTCCTCTGTCTGCCTCATACTTGGCGTGCAGGATCATCATTGTATCAGCCTCTTCCTGGTTGGTATTAAGTGCTGAAATTTCAGTGCACGAATCTGGAGATATTTGATCTCAGTGAAGGTGTCTTCCGCCATTGACGAACAAGGTTTATTGAGACTTCAGCTCATCACATGCATGTTACCCATGTAGCTTTTGTAGTATTCGAAAAGGCGTTCTTTGTTTGATCCACTGCGCAAGAACATCTTCCAGTCTTTTGGGATGCAAAGTTCTCCTTGTACATGTATATTGCCTGTATTGTTGTTATTCAGGTCAACCCTTTCTTGTCTTGTTTGAGATTTTATGCTGTCATCGCTGTATTAATCGAATACTAGGTGGATGGCTTTAACATTTGAAGATAATTCACGAGCTTTTCTCAATGCATATGACTGAAATGCAGATGCCATGCTTTTGAAGTTTGCAAGTTCAGATGGTACTGGTGTTATCTGAACAAGCGCCATACCGTCAAATATCACCACCTCAGGATCGTTTGTCATCATGTGTGATTCAGGTAGCAGTTCTTCTAGATTTTTCATGAAGTCAGATTTTCAGGTTTTGATCATCTTTCCATCATCAGTAAACATACATGGGAACTGCTGTGTTTTCAAAAGCAAAGACGAGCTCAGAAGGAACCTTTTTGTATGTGTTTATTGCCAACAAACGCTGAAACATTACTGTTCCATTTATGAGTTCAGCCTTTTGCTTCTTCTGTGATGTTTTTGACTTCACATCAGACATGGTTTTTATCGTGCTGTTTGGCATAGGGCTGTAAAAGTCCTTTTCAGGTGGTTCTGTCTCATCGCTCTTCTCTACAAGTCTTTCGGTAACGAATGATTCAAATAATTCACGGCCTTTGGTCAAACAGTTCTTCCTAGATAGCTCTACATCTTCATTGGCAAGTGCTCCTGTGGCAAAGTTGATCAACTGCTCTGGGGTTTTAGTAACATCAAATGGGTCTATGAAAGTACTATCAAAGATGTTTGTCATTGACATGACCGCTTTGTCATACTGATTTCGTTTGCTGTTTCTGTCATTGTGATGTTTATTATCATCTGGCTTGCTGGTAGTGTATATGCTGTCATGGAATATTGCAGAGTATCTTGATGATATTGGTCTTGCAAGAAACCAGCGTGAAAGAGAATTTTCTCGCAAGGTGAGTCCTACTATCCCACCTGATTCCTTGAGATCTTTGTTCTGGATTGTTTCAAGTGCATAATCAGTCCAAACATTATTGAATGTTCCAGAAGACAACTTTGCAGTGTAAAAACCTTCAAAAATCCTTCTTCTACATCTTGGGATAGCATGTTCATTTGAAGCAATTGGACCGTCATGTACCTCGCATAGGTTGTTCTTTTTGATTAGTGGTGTTGAAACTTTTACAAGATAGTCAAAGCGAAAATGTAGATGATAACTTGCGACCCTCTTCCCTGAATTCTTCTAAATACGGCGACAGGTATTTTGAAATGGTGTCAACATATCTGTTCAATGACTCTGCATAGGTGTCAGTAGGCATGCTTCGGAAGTCTGATAGCATCATTCTTACTTAGCTGGCCATATTCTTGATGTTCTTTGCACACCAGGCTTCAAAGTTGATAAGTAACCGGTTGTAAAAAGCTTCGTCAACCAACTTGAATGCTGTAAGTGCTCTGTCAAAGTCCTTACCCAACAGGATGATATCTACTGAGCCTGGGGCATATTTACCTGAATCAATAAGCAGCTGCTTAAGACCTGCGTCTCCATACAGATGTCCGATTCCTGCGAAAACAGACATAAGTAGATGCATGCCGCCTTCCACTGGGATCACCCCTTTTATCCTGGCTCCAAACTATTTCCAATGCTTTTGTCAATAGTCCCATATCGAACACCACAGGTATATGTGACTGGCCTAGGCTGGTGGCAACTTCTTTGGGCCGAAGCAGTGTTGTATATATTGTGCTGTAATATGCGGGTTTTGACATGATGATTGGATTGTATGCTAAAGTAGAGGCTTCTGTTTTGTTTTCGTTCCTGATCAATTGTGATGAAAACACACTCCAGTTTGGAATATTTTGCTGATCATCAGATATATCGTCGCAGAAAATGGAACTGCGCCCGACAGAATATAGCAGCTCTCTCAGTCTGACAAGTCTTACAATGTTGGACTAAGTAGGATCTATGTCTTCTAGCTTTACAAGGCGCTCAAAGACTGGTCGTGGTCTTTGTGTAGGCTTACTGTATGGAATAATCCAACAAAGGCCACCACCAAGTGACTGACTGTCAAACGTCCTACTTGTTGGTTTCGGAAGTCGTGGAATCCTCGTTGACTCGGCTGGCGCACTGCTGACCAACATGCTTGTCAACGCATTAGTCGTCCTTTTACCATCAACTGTTCGCTCATTCAGATCCCAGTTATCAGCAACTGCCACTACCAGCTTCCCCCCTTGGTCTCTAGGTAGTAAATTGTCTTGTACAATACCACCAGAGTATGTTATCTTATATGATGCAATGTTCTGTTGGGCTGCTGATGTCAAGAATAACCGAAGACCTGGATATGAGATGGAATAACCAAGAGAGTACATATCTTCAATCAGATGGCGGCTGCCAAAATCGTTGTAGAGGTGTTTCCCTAAGCCCAGGTGTTAAGGGGATGGGTTTGACGTGACAAGTGTAGTTATGTCACAAGCAACAGCTAGACATCTTGTTATGGTCCTCTCAGATGCTTCCTTGTAGCATTTTTTGTATAGTAACCAATACACTGCCTTGTAAAGAAGAGGCTCCACAAACTGCTTCTGATCTGACAATTTCATTTCTTCTGGAGTGTAAAAGAAGTCATCCAATTTAGGATTATTCTCTATAATTCGTCTTCTCAAAATACCCATCGCCTTATGAACTACAGCTTCATCTGGGTCGTCCTCTGACTCTGGTAGTACATCGTATGAATACTCATTGTCATCTTGAATGACCTGTTCCATCTCCGTTGACTTTCTAACAGCATCATGTATAGTCAACCTAGACGAACAAACTAGGTCAGGCTTTCCATGCTGATGAAAAAAGGATACCTCTGGCCATAATTTTTCTAACAACCTTTTCAAATTGGAACTTTTATAAGAGTTTGCATCATTTGAACATCCTTCTGATTCAGCAATTTCAACAAAACGTTTCTTTAATGTAGGAAAGAAGAACACCTTTTTATCAACAACAACAGAAGGCCTGAAAAACAGAAATACATATGAAATACTTTGCAGAAAAAAAAGAGAATTTGAAATGAAATTAATTTTCTACTTCCAATGATCATGTTTGAGAGAAATCATACTAGATGATATTTATGAATATCATTGTCATACCAGACAATGATCACCACATGGTTGTCATATATGTCTTCAGTCCTCTCCTCTGCTTCATATTTTTGAAGCAAACAAAAATCATCTTTGTTATTTTAAATGTCTTTTAAGAATAATTATTACTGGCATGTGTTCTCATTTTAAGTACATTTATATCTAACTATTTAGTATACACAAAACTCTTTAATAAATTACTGTAATAATGGATCAACAGAATTACAATTAACAATACATACTTTCTTACTTTGCAGTCATAGTAGATCTTTAAGCTCTCTCCAGATGTAGCCATGTTTTCTTCCCCCGAAGACTGTATCATTCCCTAGGCTGATGAAGTTCTGTTGTTTAACCTATTAATATATTCCAAACAATAGTTTAGAATAGGCAGAAATTAACATATATAAGGCATACACAATAATTCATCAACAGAAAACATGTTTTTGTTCAAATAAGTAAATTTACAAGATAATAAAAGGAGTGAAAACAATGTCTGATTACTAGTACCTATCCGATAACTACTCAAATTTGGGGGGAAAAATATTAGCACCCCTCTTATAAAGTAAAAAAGACAGTGAAGATTTCGTGTAAGGGTTTCAAATTTTCACGCACACTACTTTTGCATTTATTCAAACGGATTTTAGTAAATATCTGTGATGAATAACATCAATGACATTGCAGACAAATTTCCTTGTGATGATGTTTAAGAAAATGTTTTATCAATTAAACCTATAAACATAGCATGTAGTTATGAAACGAACAATAAATGAACATGTAAAACTCTTACCAAATTAGATGTAGGCCTACATGGGAATGAAAACTGTGAAAATGACAAAACAAGTTTGACATTGGTGTCTGCAAATTTGTATTGGAATGGAAAATTTATATCAAAGGGGCGTAACTCAACAAATGTTTAGTACCTAAAATCAACTAATTCTTTATATTATTATAGTTGTCATAGCTATCAGAGATTAAAGTTGACTAAGTTGATAAAAATGGTATATTATTTCATTAAAATGGATAACATATTAATGGTATAAAATCAGTATTTAAGTGTTAAGCTATGAATTAACACAATGTATCAAATGAAAGTACAGTTACAAATCACTTCAAAATCACTTAAAATATTATTTAATGGTATCTGGATCGTATTCTTGACCATAAACGTTTACTTTTTCATTTGTTTTTAAGGATATTAATATACTTATTGATTTTACATGATTTTAAGTACATTTTAATCAAATAATTGATAGTTATACATAAAGATATTAGACTTTGCCCCCAAAATTGGAGTATGTTTTGCTGATTTTCATTAAAATATGCACAAAAATGCATTCCATTGAATGGTAAAAGGTAAATAAAGCATTTAAGATACACACCCCTTTCATTTGATGTTGATTTAGAAGGTGGATAGCAATTTTTCCCACATAAAATGGAAGTTGTAATGTATATCGTTAGTAAGACCATTTTGGCGGCCATCTTGGACGCCATCTTGGATTTTGAAGCCCTCCAGCACTATTCGAAAAAATGAAATCTCGTACCATAATCTACAGACCCAGACGAACATTTGTGTATATAAAACTCTTTGTTTATGATCAGTGGCCAGTTACCCCCCAAATAAGCGACTTATGTGGGCCTGATTGCAGCACTAATATACTTAACCAGGTAACAGTGCAGACAATCCCCCGAACGATTTGCCTTCAAGCAATCAAATTGAGGCAAATGTCAGTGTGATCATGACTGTGTTTGTAGAATGATCGTAGAGTGATGTCATGCGCACTGGAGAAACGCTCGCATTGCTAAATCAATGCATACACTTGGTATCAATTGTGTCCTTCATTCACGTTTAAGAGTGGCAGGATGCTTCCGAGCTCAAGGAAGCAAGTCCATTGAGATTTCTCTCGGGAAACAATTGTTATCTTGATAAATGACAATGTGTTATTAGAAATAATAATATATACATTATACTCGTATATATAAACGGATTTTTTTTTAATAGTTATCTTGTATAGTATGTGTTCTTGTCCATTCATATGAAATATTGGAAAATAAATGCGCCAATATTGCTTTGTGGGTGTCTATCTTATTGACTTGACGATACGATATGTTATGCAATTTGTAACAAATGCCCAACTCTGAGAATCGCCATTCACGGTATAGGAATATTTGTATCATAGATGTAAATGATGCACATACGTTGCATCGCCCGTTTTTAAATTATATCGGGTTTCATAAATCGCCTCATAATGTCAGTAAAATGATGTCGTACTGATGGCAATATTTAGATAATTTGCTTATATTTTGCACACATATCCTTTCATTACACTTACTAGTTTTTTAACAAAAGCATTACTTTTCCAAGCAAAGATAAGTGTTCTTTGAACATTAAAAAACATGTATTGAATATGTACATGGAATGCTCGTTTAGTCACACATTCTCGCATCGTAAATATACGCCGACAATTCAATCTGTCAGTTTGTGCGAGGCATTTATAAGCCATCAATCATTTAAACGACTTCAACATGTGCAGAAGCAACTGTAGACTGAAGCATGGGTTATGTAATTAACATCACATTTCTGGAGACTGCCATGCACTCCCTTGTTCTATTTCCTGGACTCGAATCACAGCAATAACCAATAAAAATCTGCTCAAAAATAGTTTTGCAGCGAAAACTTTCCGGAGATACAAAGAGCAGTAGAGACAACCTTGGCATACATGACTAATAGCATTTCCATCCTTAGGACAAGCACACTTTTGCTTCTTAAATTAGAAGCGTGCTCAAAGTGAGTGTGTTTTAATGTTCTGACAAGAAAAAACTACATACACAAATATTTAAATACTTAAAAAAAGCTTATTCGGTGATTAACAATTGTTATACGCTGAAAAAAATAAAAGCGTTATTCAGTTTCAGAAACTTAAGAAATGTTTATAAAGCAGGTTTTAATTATGCAAGTTCCTCAAACTACAATATTCTTCTTGTTACTAAAAAAAGATCATCCTTGGAGAAAATACAATAACCTGTTATTGCTACTTTTGAAAAAAAATCTTTTAAATTAATACAGTAAACTTCATATAACAAATCAAACATTTTCGCACGCCAGTGATTTTAACGTGATTCTCAGATTGTTGATAAAATACTATCAAATCTAAAACTCATCGGGAAAGACAAAACCATTGTGTATTGCCTATTTCCTGTTTGCGTCTACGTATCTTTTGGAAAACGTGTGTCATATATTCTATCATACAATCAATGAAAGTATAATGGGTGATACGCTATCTTGGAATATATGTTCTTTCGTTTTAAGAAATCAACTGCGTTCGCGATATGGGCGACAAAATTTAATTTAAACAAAATGTTTTACTGTCAAAGTAAACATCTCAAGGTTTTCTGCGCTACAAAGTTGTTATATGACAATTTGCCCGTGCTTTTCATGCCAGTTTTGAACTTTTTTCTTACACACGAAATACATGTTGTGGTTGTCACTTTCACAGCAGCTAATTATACGCCAATCATGTATTAACATTCGGATAAGCGTTGTGGACTTCACATTGTTATATGCCATTCAAATTTACTTAGATAAAATAATGTGATAATTTCGCAAAACTTAACTTAGATATTAAACTGTAATGCAGTATTTTAACGTAAATGGATAAATAAACAGGCGAGTTAAACGTAATTTTCATTAATTATTTTAAACAAATAATGTTTTAAACATAATAATGTTTTTGTGTAAACAGACTGTTAATGCAAGATAAAACAAATGCTGTTTATTCAAAATAAAGGTTTGATGTGCCAATATTTGTTGATAAAAATTTCCAATTCGGTCCACTTTGTCGGATCACTTTGTCGATAAAAAATGCCCTATTTGACCAGACTCCTTTACCCAAAGTGGCCAGGAAACCCCCTGTATATTACAGTGAACAAACTGAAATTCTCTTTAAAAGGACATATTTTTTAGAACTACAGAGATGGGTATAGTTGATAGCTTAATATCTCATACAAGCCTGTGTATTTTTAACTATTTTTATGCCGGCTTGATCTTCCAAGCAGATATCATTACACTCATCAAATTATATGTACAATCCCAGTGTGTCATATGTTGGTTTGCAAGAACCAAACTATAAAAATGCTTTATATATTTCATCTGTTGTCTAAGTTAGTATTTGCATTTCAGGGATTCTCTAAACAATATTGGTCTTGCCTGATTTTATTGGAATTTGAACTTCATTGTGTTCATTTTCATGATAATAAAAGGGATTTCTTTTATGGACAATCTGTTCTGTCAACGTTTCGCAGTTTTAAATTGGCACGTATGACAATGACTTGTTTTTAAAAGCAGCATTTACTTTTAACCCCAAAAGCTAAATCATATTTTATGATGACAGCCTGTCACCCTTCCTTAATTCCATCTGTTTCATTCAACACAGGTGATTGGTTGCCATCACGGTATATAGTGTTTTTACGACCAGAAAATTTGAGCAAAATCGCCCCACCAATACTTTCAGTACTTTGATTATTCACGAGTGATCATAGAAAATATATTTTTCTATTATCACCAGTGAATTAAAATCGATATTCCGCTAAATCAATTTTTATTTGTTATGCTTTCAAATGATTCTTTTTGTATTGCTGTAATTATGACGTCGTAACTTTGTGCATTTATACACTCAGCCAATACACTGCACCTACACACGCAGTCAATGCACTGTAACTAAACACGCAGTCAATGCACTACACCTATACACGCAGTCCATTCAAGGCACCTATACACGCAGCCAATGCAGTACACCTATACACACAGTCCATGCAATGCACCTATACACGCATATGCAGTACACCTATACACGCAGTCCATGCAATTCACCCATACACTCAGCCAATGCACTACGAAATACACGCAAACAATGCAATTCACCGATACACACATCAAATGCGCCGTATATATTCACACTCACTCACAGCACCCATACACGCAGCCAATAAACTTCACCAATACACACAGCGAACGCACTGCATTAATACACGCAGCCAATGCACATCGTCCATACACACAGCCAATACACTTCACATATACAACAGCCACTACACTTCACCTTAACACTAATAGCCAATACACTGCTCCTATACACTCAGTAAATGCACTGCATCTTTACGCGCATCCATTGCATCTCAACTATACACGAAGCCAATGCACTGCACCCATACACGCAGCCAATGCACTGCACCCATTCACGCAACCAACGCACTGCACCCATACACGCAGTCAATGCACTGCACCCATGCAAGCAGCCAATGCACTGCACCCATACACGCAGCCAATACACTGCATCCATAAACGCAGCCAATGCACTGCACCCATACACCCATCCAATGCACTACAACTATACACGCAGTCAATGCACTGCAACCATACACGCAGCAAATACACTGCACCAATACACGCAGCAAATGCACTGCACCCATACACACATCAAATTAACTACACCCATACACGCAGCCAATGCACTGTATACACACAAGCAGCCTATGTTATGCATACACACAATCGGCCAATGCAATAAAACGATGCACACAGCCAATTCAATGTATCCATACACCCAGCCAATGCACTGCATTCATACACGCAGCCAATGCACTGCACCCATACACGCAGCCAATGCACTGCAACCATACACGCAGCCAACGCACTGCAACCATACACGCAGCCAATGCACTGCAACCATACACGCAGCAAATGCACTTCACCAATACACACTGTCAATGCACTACACCCATATACTCAGCCAATGCAATGTATACACACAAGCAGCCCATGCAATGCATACACACAATCAACCAATGCAATAAACAGATGCACACAGCCAATTCAATGTATCTATACAAGCAGCAAATGCACTGCACCCATACACGCAGCCAATGCACTGCACCCATACACGCAGCCAACGTACTGCACCCATAAACGCAGCCAATGCACTGCACAAATACAACAAGCTAATGCACTGCACCCATTCACGCATCCAATGCACTGCCGCCCATACACGCAGCCAATTCACTGCACCAATACACGCAGTCAATGCACTACAACCATACACGCAGCCAATGCAATGTATACAGACAAGCCACCAATGCAATGCATACACACAATCAGCCAATGCAATAAACATATGCACACAGCCAATTTAATGTATTCATACACCCAGCTAATGCACTGCAAATATACACGCAGCCAATGCACTGCCCCAATACCTTCAACAAATGCACTGCACCCATACACGCAGCAAATTCACTACACCCATAAACGCAGACAATGCACTTCACCTATACACGCAGTCAATATACTTCACCCATACACGCAGCCAATGCACTATACCCATACACGCAGCCCATGCACTACACCCATACACGCAGTAAATACACTGCACCCATACACGCAGCAAATGCACTACAACCATACACGCAGCCAATGCACTTCACCCTTCACCTATACACGCAGTCAATGCAATTCACTCATTCACGCAGGCAATGCACTTCATCCATACACGCAGCCCATGCACTACTCCCATACACGCAGCCCATGCACTACACCCATACACGCAGGAAATGCACTGCACCCATACACGCGGCCCCTGCACTACACCCATACACGTAGGAAATGCACTGCACCCATACACGCAGCCCATGCACTACACCCATACACGCAGCAAATGCTCTGCACCCATACACGCAGCAAATGCACGAACCCCATACACGCAGCCAATGCGCTACACCTATACACGCAGTCAATGCACTGCACCCATACACGCAGCCAATGGACTACAACCATACACGCAACCCGTGCACTGCACCTATACATTCAGCCCATGCACTGCATCTATACACCCAGCCAATGCACTACACCCATAAACGCAGCCCGTGCACTGCACCTATACACGCGGCCTTAGCACTTCAACCATACAACCAGCCAATGCACTGCACCTATTCATGCAGCTTATGCACTGTACCAAAAGACGTAGTAATTGCACTTCACCAATTCTCTGTACCCATACACGCAAATCCAATGCAAAGTATCAATATAAAGAAGTGAAACTCTAGAAACTGCAGCAGTATTGCAATTCTATCATACACACCTTTGTGGCCCTTTATTTATGGCAAGGAACCAATTGCCAAAACGGTACAGTACGACATGAAACGAAACAACATATACACATAGTAGAATAAAGCTTGGGTCACCGCCTTGGAACGGTCAATGCTAAGCATTGGGGGTTTAAACCGGTTATAGAGCGCTCAACCTCACACTTGGCCCAGCAATATTCTTGATACATATAAGTGTAAATAAAATTTAACCTCATAGCATTGCAACTCAAATTAAACAGTATTAAAGGGGAATTAAAACGCATTCAATTTAATTACTATTTAATTACTCAGTGGTAGGAAGGAGACCAGAGCAACAGAGTTACAACATTTTGAGGCACGATGAAATGAATTACTAACACGCATCAACTACATCCCTTCTTTTTACAAAAAGATTTAAGAATATAGCATCATATAGTTAATATTTGAGATCATCATCGCGCACCTACAGGAAGAAGCAGCAATATTGGGTGTAAAAGATCCAAATTACCTACTTGATTGTTTATGTGAATAATTTACTAAAATGCAAATGAAAATGATTGTTATACCTAAAAAGATTAACCGTATAGACTGAGGCGATAATTTATCGTAATGAAAATTACAATGATAAAAAAATGGGGGCTGCCGGCTGCGTGATATATACACGCGTATATTATTAAAAATAAAGTTGACCGATATAAACTCGGCTAGATGTACCTATCATGTAGCTAAAACTGTGTGTTGTTCGGAGCGATGACGTATTNTTGGATAGATATTTTGAATATATTGTTCAAAGTATGGATTATCTAAGTTCAGTATGTCATCAATGTATCTACTTGTTAGGTTAAAACGTTGAATCAAATCTAGTTGTTTAGTTTTCGATAATTCTAACATAAAATCCCTCTCATAACAATATAAAAATAGATCAGCAATATCAATACACGCAGGCAATGCAATGTATCTATACACGCAGTCAATGCACTGCATAAATACACGCACAGTCGTACACGTTAAGTGGAGAATAACATAAATAAAATAATGTTATTAACGAGGTTCCAATCCAAACCGTCATTTTATTTCAAAGGGTTTGTATATTTTAAAATGCATTTTTTGTAGGAAAGAAGCACTAGATACAGGTTCTGTACTTTAAACAATATCTCTTATAAAAACTGGCACATATATCTCATCGACAACACAACATTCGCAGAATGATCGGAATGCTTCATTCCTGGATATAAAGTTAGGCAAATATTAATGTTGCGAAGATAGATGGAAAATCTGGAAACCATCTGCAAAATTCGTTGGGTCGCCTTGAACTTTTCAAGGTTGTAAATTACAACGTCTGATATATGTAGACAGCGAAATCGCCCACGAAATAGTGATCAGCCTGCGTGTGTTTATATTTACCTTGAAAAAGATATGACGTTTTCACTGAGAGACGTTTACGTCTAAAACTGACGACTATGGAATAATTCACTATAATGAGCTTTTTTGCTAAGAAATGAAGGAAACTTTGCAAGTGCCAATATTTGGAAGTAGACGGTTTTTCTTATAAATCATAAAGGAAGGTCCTATCATAAAGCATGTCAAAAACTGAACCACTTATGCTAACATGTGACAATAAAACAGCGTATAACGTTTCGAGCTTTATTTACATAGAAAACGTTGGTATTGATGTTAGATTTTAAATACCACTAATATCCAATTTAAATATAAATCCTATTTAAATATAAATCCTAATTAAGTGGTGTAAATGCAGATTTTCCTTCTCAAGACGAAGAGTATATGCACGTAGACTAAATGTCAATCAGCAGCACTACCTTAGAGTAATGGACATGTAACATTTGTAATGTGCTCGAGGATGAATAGCCGTTTACTCTGCAGTGTTCATGTATTGTGATGCTATAGAGATTAACATAAATTCATTTGATCATGTAAGATAAAAGATATGATAACATTCATAGAATTCTTCACCTCACAAAATATATTTGAAAATAACAATCAGCTATGTACATTAACAAAGCGTTGAAAACATAAATTCCTGTCATGCATAGGATGACTTACGTTTGATTTTGTTCTAAAAAAACATTCGGCTTCGCTGGTAAAATGTGTTATATTGCTGATTAGTTTGTAAAAAAAACAGTCGCGTTTCAGAAAAATGATGTGCACCTGCACATCAATTATCTGAGACGCGACTATTTTTTAAACACTAATTATATTTGTAACCACAAATTTAATATGTTTATTCACGCTGTTTTTATTCCTTTACGATCCTCTCTTAATATTATGAACATATGAATAAAATAGAAACTCTTGAACAATAATGATGTAGATATTACTTATTTGCAAAACATCGCATCTCAATATATAATGTCCCGTTGTGCAAATGTATTACATGTTGCACTTGTAGAGAGTAATAATGCATAAATAATTATCATAACATTCTTACCAATTAGCTGTGACGCAACACATATTTGCAAAATCTATTACTTGTACGTAATACTATAAACAAAAAAGAATAATTTCTTATGATCGAGCAATGAAGTTAAGAGAGTAATATTGTTTTGATAATTAATATAATAAAAGATCATCACAAATAACTCTTTTTGAAATTACCTACTTACTAACCTACTGAGCCGCTTTCGTTTTAGTATGTGGGTATACATGTTTCGCCAACGCGTTTTCATAAGTAAATCAGCGATCGTTATTCTAAAGACCCTATCACTCAAATACTACTTCTATTTAAGAAGCCTCTAGTGACACGTGTTTGAATACAAACTTTCGTACAGAGTGAGCGATGGTTTTAACTTTGTTCTTAGACGTAATTCAGTTAATAGATTTTCCGAGTGACGCGTAATGAAATATATTTACATTGCACAATTGAATGAAGCGCATGAAATTGTTCCATATGCTTAAAACACAGTGTGAACCTTTGTTAAAGTAAAATATATCAGTGTGTCTGCTTGTATAGAAACCGTGCGCGTTACTGAGTCTTAGAGATTGGAACGTATTCTTAAGTGCTACGACCCAATGCATAATGTTAAACAATGTGATAGAGGGCGCCTTAACTAGCCCATGTATAGGAATAAACGAAAGAATTCGAACGAAGTCCCTTTTTTACACAGGTCGATTCTATTATGGCTGTGTAGTACAATCATAAACCTTCGGCCATTCGTATACATATAACGTCGATGAAATAAGTATTTGTTCCCATCGTAATATGAACACTTCGCACAAACACAATTTTTAAACAAAATGTATTTCGAATCTCCGACAAACACGTTATTGGTCACCATAAATGCTAGAGTAGAATCAGGTGCAATCCATGTTATCAATGTCAGGAAAATCGGTCCGCAGAGAAAACACGATAATATAAGTATTTGCTTATACACACTTCGATTTTATTCTTGGTCTAAGCGTCAGTATTAGACAAAATATAATTCACTTAAATCTCAAACATGTAAGCAAATGGGTTTCATCTCGAGCTCAGTATATATAAAATTGACGCATTTCGGTTTTGTGATGCCCCAGTTATATTTAATAACATTTCAGTTGTCATTTTAGTAATTTACATTGTATTGATATTTCTCAGTGTCTGCTCTCTTACGTCCCATAATATACATGATTGTAGAGCTACTGTTAACACTTTGATGGGTAAGTATTTTTGAATACTCTTAATCTCCACCTCGTTGAAATAAAACATAATACGTGAGAACAAAAAACGCTGATCCATTTTATTTAACAATGGATATTTCATTTCAATAAGTCTAGTTGTTATCGTTCGTGGTTTTGGAAGCATTTTTAATGGGTCATCTTAGTTTTTACCCGCAGATTAGTAGGTTTTACAAACATCTGGCCAATTTTCTGAACTATAACGTGTTTTTCATTAAGTTAAGGACATTTGTCTCTCTCCGCGAACACTTACATGTTTGAACCTGAATGCATGCCGTATATCCAACACTAGAGTAATTGGTTTCAAAAAGGTGAATGCGAACGGAGAATCGGGTGCAACCAAATGCATTTCATCAGTTTCAGGAAAAGTGATCTTCAGAAGAAAAACACACGCTTATCTTAACATTTGTTAACAACACACTCTTCGATTGAATCTTAGGTCAGATCATCTGTTCAGTTTAAACAGTATCAAACAAAAACACCTAAGGAATGTATACGAATTGATTTAATCATATCCCTGTAAATATGTAAAAGTTATAGGCTTCGGTTTTGTGATGCTCCGGTTGTACAAAATATTGACGCACGACACCACATATCGCATCACAATTATTTAACGTTCGAGTCTTGTTTTTCAATATTTTGTTTACAGTCGGCATCATTTTTTTGGAGGAGAAACTATTATGACATTACCTGTAAAAACACAAAACAATATCAAAACAATGCAAAATCATTTATAACAGTGGTAGCATACGTTTGAAGGAATAGGCTATTTGTAACGAGCCCGCAAGACGAAGTTTAGTAATGAAGCAACAGTTGTTGCATACGTTTGAAGGAGCAAGCTAGTTGTAACGAGCCCGCAAGACGAAGTTTAGTAATGAAGCAACAGTTGTTGCATACGTTTGAAGGAGCAGGCTAGTTGTAACGAGCCCGCAAGACGACGTTTAGTAATGAAGCAACAGTTGTAGCATACGTTTGAAGGAGCAGGCTAGTTGTAACGAGCCCGCAGGACGAAGTTAAGTAATGAAGTATCCGTTGTTGCATACGTTTGAAGGAATATGCTAGTTGTAACGAGCCCACAAGACGAAGTTTAGTGATGAAGCAACAGTTTTAGCATACGTTTAAAGGAATAGGCTAGTTGTAACGAGCCCGCAGGACGACGTTTATTAATGAAGCAACAGTTATATAATACGTTTGAATGAATATCCTAGCTGTGTCGAGTTCGGAGGACGCAGGTTACTTATGAAGATTGACAGGCAATATTATGAAACAAGTGTTTTATATGATACTCTTGTCTGTTCAAGTAATGTTCCGCCGACATATGGTAGTTTAGTTACTGAATACGTCAAAACATGCAACATGATTTCTAATATTTCTTAAAACACACGCTCATTACACTAATGCATTACGTCGTAATGCTAACACATAAAAAATATGTTTTGCCATTATGCAGTATGATTTTTACAAATCAAGGAAACAGACATTATGTTGTTAAGTACTTTTTGCTGTAAGTGTGCGATGAGCCCTTCTGGACACAAATTATTGAAACATTCTCTTACCGTTAAACCAATAAATGTCATTTAATTTTTAATGTAGAAAAATATCCCAAATTATGCAAGATATTGCAACGAACGTTTGATCACACTATCTTTTTGAACAACAAATGTGATTTATTGTATTCTTTAATTTATTTTTGAGTCTCTTTTTGTCATTCTTATTCTCGAATAGGCAAAGCTATTGGAAGAATTTTCTATTTGTAGAATTGACTCGTGATATGTTTGACAAATGTTATTAACTACTGCGTGCCTTAAGAGTATTGTATGTGACACACACTACCACGTGTTCCTGTTTTAATTAATTGAATTAAGCACATTGACTTTTTTGTAAACAATTTGATTCAATATAAACCTGTGGGATGATATCTTCGTTTATTACAAAATAGTACAGGGTAACATCAACCAAAAATGTGTCATTGGCATGCTATACAGCAATTTAACCCAAATGGGTGTGTTTCCGATGTTTGTTTTTAACATAAGTTAATCAATGCCAAACAAGTGATTATTCAACTAATACAATGAGACATTGGTCAATTGATTTACAACTTGTGAAGCGCACGCCCAGAAAAAACATATGTTAATGTGTTCCATCTATCGAAATGTTTTTCAAATTTAAACAGAGAACATAAAAAAGGTTTATGGTATAGTTTGTGATATTGCACCATTACTAAAGATTTTGAAATCCTTATTTATTCCTCATATGTATTGTTTACAAATACCGGAGACAATATATACATTTCAGAAAAAAGACCAAATTACACTTGTAAAATTCGGTTCATAAACCTAAATAAACTTAGCCCTGATAAAACAGCAAAACAAAAAATGTAGAATATTTAGAATTACAAGAATGCATGATTTTAAAATTCCATTAGTATAACAGGCGTTAAATGCACTAGGCATTATTAATTGTTATCATGAAGCATTTCAAATGACGGTGAATATCACTAAATGTCACGAGGCAATTTGCTGAATCATAGACAGGTACACTTGATCACTAGAATGGAATGCGTGATACAAGTGGAAAGATGTTCATCCCATGACATAATTACACTACGTCGACATACGATACATTTTGTTTCGGTGTATAACTTTTAGTACTTTGAGGAATAATGTAATTTCTTGAACGTGTAACTTGTTATAGACAGACGAATTATTATAAGAATATTACTTTTTAAAGTGAAACTTTCAGTCAATACACTTCCTATTTATCACTTCCTGCTTCTGTATAAATCCACTTAACATACGATTGCACATTGCCTGTATTTTCTTATTTCATACTTTTTTGGGGGCAATTTGTTCGCATCTATGGAAGTGTCAGATAATGGATTTTATAGACTCAATTAAATGGAGTCCTTTGTGAGTGTGCTAATACAACTTCACACTGTTTTACCTATTCAAATAAGATTTATTTCACAAGACAATACCCTTCAGTTGTTATAAAAGTATAAACTGCTATGAGGAGTGGTTCTATTTAGAATGTTCTTTTCACACGTGTAACCGCATAGCGCAGTTTTACAACATAAAAGTCTACTACACTTCTTTTCACGTTGAAAATGTTGTTTCCATACATAGACACTAATTAAACCCCGAATTTCAGAATGTCACTAATTATTTAAAATTTAAAAAAGAACATGTCACCTTTCGATATTGTATAGTTAATACTATTGTAACCGAATGGGTACGTTCGATTATACATCGGGTAAATATTACGCAAAATTGGGCACCTCGTGTTCGAACAGCTAAAATTGGAAGCCTCATGTTCGGACAGCTAAATTGGAAGCAACATGTTTGAAAATACACTGAAAGCGCAGTTCTTGAAAAAATTTGGAATCTGTAAATAAAATGATATGCTGCAGGATACAAAACAGTACACAAAAGGCCATACCCGCACTTTCAAGTAAAGCAAATATTCTAAACAGACAGGTCTGTATTAGAAAAATGTAATAAATTATGTGTCATTGTGTTGTGTGTTTTTTTCTTCAATAAATTGAGTTCATGTTTGTGAGTTATTGATAACTTTGGAATGCATTTTTTCAAACACTAACACCATAACTTACAGCGGTTTTGCTTTTTAAGCCAGGAACATAACAATTGTAACCAAGAAACGATTGTTTCGATTCTCAAAGTCTCCTAAATGTGTTTTCTTGAACTATGATATATTCCCTTAGGAATTGAACATGCACTTTTAATGACATGTAATTGTCTGTTATTTATATTGAAAACAATATTTATTACCAATTTAACACTAAAACGTCTTTGTTGTAATGATAAAAAACAATGACCAAACAAAAATCGTTCTTGAGTATGAAGTTGGCTAAAGTCTGTAAAGAAATGTTTCATTATAAACTATTAAAAGTACCGACACAAACTTCTTAAATTCGAGAACTGTTACAACCATGCGCGATTATAATTTAAACATAGAATAGTCGGTTTATTACAATGCTTTTGAACATTACCGATGACTATAATCATGCTCATGATTCTAACCAGATGTTGGTTGTTATTGTAGATAGAATCATTCTTCAAACAATCATGCATAATACCAAGCAGTACTTGTGCATATTTATTCAAAACGAAGTGTTTTACAGTCGACGCATATATTTCTTATAAAATGCAATTCAATTAAAAAGCTAAACGCTAATATATAACACTATGTGAGTTGTTTAATTATGTTTTATTTATCTTTTACTGTTATTGCACTGCAATATGCTTTTTTATTGTCTGTATATTTATATTGCAATATCTCCAGTAAGTGGAGGCAATTAAAATCACTTCAGCATATTGTTTCGTTAATGGCTAATAACCAATCAAAATTATTAGTAAATTAAAGTGTGTGTAATAATTTTCATACTTTGGAGGCTTTAGAGAAGCAGGATCGTGTGTGCGTTTAAAGCCCGTAAAACGTAAAACATCACAACCTCCTTGGTGGGGTGGTCACTGTGATACATATAAACACAATAAATACGCAGCATTGCCTAAGTTTAAAAGGTCCAACTTATTACATGACCTAAGAAATTATCAAGGAAATAAAAATATATTTAAATCGTATTGTCGTAGCAGGCAGCTACTCTTTCAACGCGATCAGAGACGCAAACTTTTAAATGTGAGTAATAATCCTTAAGTCATGTGGTCATTTCTTAAACGAACGCTTCCGTTGAAACGCGCAGTGTGCAAGATTTCGCCAAACGAATGGTAAACCTACTTAAAAACTACGTTCAACAATGAATCAGCATTACCTTAAACTCTCGATGTGCATTTGTATGACAATAATGACACGGGAAATGAACTTGATCAGCAATTTTCTCGCGCTGAAACTGAATCAGCTATTTATAAATTATCGAATGATAAAAGCCCTCGACCGGACGGTATACCCTCAGAGTTTTATAAGTTTACACTCAGATAATGCATTCATGTATTGGAAGCGCTGTTTAATCATATATATGAAACTGGTATTTTCCCTAAAAGTTTGGGCCAGAGCCTGATAACCACTATACACAAAAGCGGATCAGTGAATGATCAAAATAATTACAGGGGTATCTCTGTCACTAATACACTCTACAAAATATTTTCTCGTTTGATAAATACGCGCCTATATAACTGAGCATAAAATAATAATACATTAGACGAATCGCAGGCCGGCTTCCGGCAAGGTTATTCGACAGTAGACAATATATTTTGTCTATAGGCCATGGCACAAAAGTACTTATCTAAACAAGGCGGTAGATCCTATTGGTTATACGTCGATTTAAAAAAAAAGCATTTGACAGAATTAAGCATGTTAAATTATTTTTTAAATTAATCCAACGTTTTAACTAAGGTCGAAAACATGAACTTACATGTGACAAGCGTACAGGAGTATAATTTCTATTATTGCTCCGTCTACTATAATATTCACGAAGAACAGCAAGAATACGGAAAACATGAAATACATGAGGATATAAATGTAACCTCATGTTTGACCTTATTGAAAACAAACAACCGGAGCTACAATGCAGAGGCTCCGCTATAACTCCGCCGGAAGAGTCCAAACACGTGGAAACTCCGCCATATAAACGTACATGTATATCTGTATAAGCAGTGTTAAATATTTCGCGTATTTCGCGACAATCGGGCCGAAAACTTAAAGACCTTAAAAACAATAAAATACTCTTTTTTTTTAAAACAATGCTCACCATAGCAATTATCTTTATAACATAACATAACATAACATACACATTTGTTTTTAAACAACTAGGCTTTCCTTAGAACTGTTTCGGTAATGAAACGTAAGTTTAAACCAAAAGATGCCTTATATATTTTACTGTGAGAAATCATGAACATAGCTTGACATTTCATTTTAAACATCTGCAAAAACGTCCATTAAATTTCTTTTCATTGGATTGAACGCATCCGAGTAAGCAACTGTAGCCGTACGGTTGACAGACGCTACCTGGCCATTCTGATATTGTGTTGTTGTTTTGAAAGTTAAGTTAATAAATTCAACATTTTCCGTGATGACGTCATCGTCGATTTCGTCACTGCTGTTGTCACTTATCACTATTGGACTGTTTCCTGAATCTGAGGTGTTAAATGTAGAATAATCTCCTGTCAATAAATGTTCTCTCTCAGATTGATTGTAAATCTCTTCAAGAGTAATGTTGTCTGAAGAAGGTGGTGGAATGTTTTCGTTAATAATTTGCTCATCAATTACCGGTACATCAGGCAGCTGCAGTTTCTGAGATATCTGTGAATGGGATACTTCGTCATGCGGGCTCTGTGACAAATCGTCAACCCAAGCTTCGAACTCCGCATCAAGGGCGTGTATCTCGTGTCCGACTGTTTGGCTGTGCATTTGTTCCAATTCGTCTTCGTCGGACGATATGTCTTCATAGATATTTGTATCAAGGGGTGTGCGCAACGGAAACGCGCTGTTGTACGCGTCATCCACTTGAGCATTCAGATGAGTTGTTGGCTGCGAACAAATGTTGTTCGTGTCAGCCATTTGAGCAGCATCCTCGAGAGTTGTTTGCTGCGAACTATTGTAGTTCGTGTCAGCCATCTCCAAAACGAGATCCGATACAAGTTTCCTGGCTTCTTATTTGCTAACGTTATGAACGTTGGTTAAATGTTTTGAAACATAAAACCTTCTGATGAACTTTGATTTGCAACCAGTTATTACACATGTAAAATGTAGTAAGTCCTTTCCATGTTTCTCCTTAATATGGCGATTCAAATTCCGTTTATTGGAATATGATCGTCCGCACGAATCACAATTACATTTATCCGAATCCATTGTCAAATTGAAGCATGTACAGTAAAACACGTCTTATTCGTTGAACGGCTAATAAGAAATGACCGAACCAGAATAAAATTGTGCAGGAGGACCACGAGCTTCATGCTTTTCCGTCTGCTCCGTTTGCTCCGCCTAGGGTACTTTCTATTGTCTTGCGATTCACGCTTCGTTGGCTGTAGTTCAAAACTACGGAAAATAGTAATTGCCATATTTTCTAAAAAAAAATGGATTTTCCCGATATATACCTTTCTTGTTTGATTTGTTAAACGTTCATTAAATTAATAAACTTGACTGTTTATTTACGAATATTACTAGTATATTGATCAATTGTTCGTCATGTTTGAAATGTCGCTGCTTATTAGTATAACATTTATTATAGTTTATCTGCACAGTACAACTGCTTAATAGCATATTTGCTTTTTCAGAAGCGCTTCGTTTTGGTCGCGGGCAGTCAAGGTTAGATTTGCTGGTGTGGCTTTCTGTATCAGTAGGTGTTCCTGAAACTTCCATGGGATAGAGCATATTCAGTGGATGACCAAGTATTCGCCCAGATGCCATGCGTACTTTGGCTGATCGAAACTCACCATCATTGCTTTTTACCAAACTTTCTAATCGACCCAGCTTCCAGCTTCCAAGGGGAACGTTATCCTTAACAAGCACAATGTCACCTACATTAGGGGTATATTCTGATTGTATGCGTCCCGTTTTTACTTTAGTTTGCGTCCTTTCTCGAAGACTTAATAAGTACTCGTCCCTCCACACATTCCAGAATGAATTCAATATTTTTGTCCTTTTTTCCATGTTTCAAGTAGTCTTTGTGCAGAAGATATGTATGGGCTATAATCATCGTCATCAACAGTAATTGTTTCCGGTATTCCGATGTTTTGATTATCAACATTAGAAAATTACTTGGAGTGAGTGTTATTTTTTAGTTAAAGTCGTCTCCGACGTAAACTAGTGGTCGAGAATTAATTACAGCTTCTATTTCTTTCAAGATCGTTTGCATTTGAACCACTGTAAGTAATCTTCGACCGATACACTTTCTTAAATTCCGCTTAACCAGTCCAATAAGTCTTTCATATGAACCGCCAGTCCATGGTGCTAATTCTACAATGAACTTCCATTTAATGCCTTTGCCTGAAACGTAGTTCTGAATGTCGTGTTCTGCCATGCTATTTCAATAACTTAACTTGCCAGTTTGAAGTGTTGAGCATTGTCGCTGATAATTTTGATCGGTGTACCACGAAATGCTATGATACGTCGAAATCCCATCAAACACTCTTCTGAAGACATATTGCTCATAAGTTCTAAATGTATGGCTCGAGTAACTAGGCAAGTCAATAAACATATCCACACTTTGTTCACACCATCACTACATTTCACATATAGTGTACCTAAATAGTCGATTCCTGTTCTAGCAAAAGGGGCTGACCCCGCCACACGGCTTCTTGGTAACGGAGACATTTCTGGCAATTTGTATGCTCAGCCCTCGTGACAACGACATGTTAAACATTGTCGAAGGACACATCTCACAGTTGCCCGTCCGCTTGGTATCCAAAATCGCTGCCTTATACTACTCAATGTTTGGGAAACACCACTATGTAAAACATCTTTGTGTGTTTCCTCCACCAATAAATATGTAAATCGTTCTCCCTTCGGTAGCAGTATTGGTTGTCTTGCAGCTTCAGTAAGGTCAGCATTTACTAATCTTCCTTTGCATCGAAAAATTCCGCTTTCATCAACTACAAGACCGAGCTGTCGTTGGTGGTTAGTGTTCCTTTTAACTTCTTTTGAATAGAACACATCACTGAAACATTTGCGTTGTATGTATTGTATCCACATGGTTTCGGCTTGCTGAAGTTCGTAGCTTTTCAGGGCTCCGGTATGGACTTGAGTCTTTCTCAATTTGTTCACAAACCGGATACAAAATGCCGTGACTTTTAATAGCTTAGTGACTAAGGAATACCTTTCACAATCGATTTCAAACGGAGCTTTAACACTTGGCACAATTTTCTCATTGACACTGCCAATTTGTTCAATGGCTTCGTCAGGGTAAATACCTCTTTCAGATTCAGGTTCACACTCCATTATCTTTGAGGTAACCCATTCTTTATGCGGTTGTTGGAGCCAAATATGTCCATTCCACCAGAGGTGGCAGCTGTTCAAATGGTCAATAGTTGTTCCGCGACTTGCGATGTCAGCTGGATTTTCCTGTGTACTGACATAATCAAATACAGTTTCTTCTGTATTTTTTTTTTATCTCTTTCACTCTATTTCTCACAAACACTGATGACGAGTTTTCATTTTTAATCCAGTGTAACACAAATTTTGAGTCACTCCACACGTGCATGCTTTCAATTGCAAGTCTCAGCTGTTCTCGTACAAACCCGACACACCTCACGCCAATTACGACAGCCATTAGCTCCAATCTGGGAATTGTAAGCTTCTTTATTGGTGCCAATCTTGTCTTTGTAAATACTAAATCAGCATTTTATTTGTCCTCAGATTCTTAGTGCAAATACACAACAGCTTTTTCAGATGCATCACAAAAACAGACCAACCTATATTTCGGTTGTGTGTCGTGTTTAAGAGCAATGCATCGTACAACTTCAGTTTTCGAAATTTGTGACAGTTCTTGTTTGATCGATACCCATGTATCTGCATCAACATCGTCTAGGTCATCATCCCATTCAAGACATTTGCTCCACAATGATTGAAGGAGCACTTTCCCCAACAAAAAAATTGGGGAAAACAATCCAAGCGGATCATACACGGACGAAATCTGTTTCAAAGCGGTGCGCTTTGTTGCCTTTGTTTGCTCATTTGGAAAATCAATTGGTTTAGTATGCAGTGTACTGTATAAGTGGTAAAGTTAGCGAAGTGGAAATATTTGCGAATTTCGCGAACGCAATAAATTCGCTAAATTTTCTGCCAGCTAAAATTGCGCCGCCATTGAGATAGAAATTTAAGGTGACACCCGGTAAAGATAATTACTGTATTCCATCGTGTAGGAAATTTAATCTTGACAGCGGTTAAAGATAACAAAATATATACTTTGTGATCAATTAAAAATACTTGCGATTATAAGTGTTTGGAGAAATATTTATAAACAAGTTTATAACAAAATATATTTATTATTATGTTTGACTAACTATCAAGCGTCGGTACGAAAACATGTTTTCACAGCTTATCGCTTGATAAAAATAGGATTATTGTTATCGGAGAACAGGCCTTGCTAATAGTTACATGTATTTCCCATTATACCGATCGTAACACTCATTACAATGGAGGTGTTAACAACAACACCTGTATCTCGCAATTGTCTTATACATTCTTGTAATGCAAGTGAACAACTACTAGCAAACAGCAATTTTTGTCAAAGAAAAACACAAACAATGCTTAAATCATTTTATTTCACAAGATTAGTGTGATCACAAATCTGTAAAACAGTTTACATAGAACAAGATCAATTTATCCTTAACATAATCAAATATTTCACAACACTAACAATGTTAAAATGTTGTCAGTTATAATCCATCAATCTAACGATCGTTTAATATAACGGTAAGTATCTGACAACCAATCATAATCGGATTGTATGTAACCAGCAATAAATTGCAATTTTTACAACTTGAAATATTTTTATTTCCTTTTGATACGGGCGATTCGCTAACATTTCCGCACGCTAAATGCCTGTTCTTTTGAATTCGCTTTCACTTTTCGACACGCGGAAATATTCACTTATACAGTATCACGACTAGTATTCCGTGTATGTCCAAGGACTTTAATTTGTTCTGTTTTTACCTTGTCCCCTGCTGTGATAACTAAATGTAACATTTCGCTATTTGTTGCCCATTCACGAATATTCATCGCGGCATCTTGGAACATTGCTTTTGTAGACTTGCAAAGATGAATAGCTTCGCTTACAGAATGTGCTCCGGTAACAAGGTTATCCACGTATATGTCGTTTTTTATCTTCGAAGCCTGATCATTCTTGTAGATTTCTAGGTGACACTCAATCGTAGCTCCAAGCAGGAAAGGACTCGAAACAACACCAAATGGGACACGACAGAAACGATATTCCTGGATGTTGTCTGGTGCAATAGTAGGCCTAGAACAATCTTTGATCCACAGAAACCGTGTTACATCGCGCTGATCTCGTTGAAGTCCTACTTGAAGGAATGCTTTTTCTATATCCGCCACAACAACAATGTGTTGTGTGCGGAATCTCATAAGTATTCCACACAGATTATGCAACATTACTGGACCCTTGTATAAAGAATCATTGAGGCTATCGTTTCGTATATGTGTTTTTGCTGATGCGTCAAACACAACGCGTACCTTTGTTGTTTTCTTTGGAGTTATGACAGCGTGGTGTGGCAAATAGTGCTTAATTCCCTGAACACTGGTCTCATGCACTTGTTCGATAACTCCTTTTTGTAACTGGTCCTTGAATACCTCGTCATACTTCTCAAGCAACTCTTTTTTGTCACGCATTCTAGCGATTTTAATCTCCCCATTGCCAATTCTCGATTTAAAGGTAGCTTGGGCTGCTCATTTTTCCATGGCCATGTAACCTGATAACGATTATCTTCAAATCGAAGTGTTTCTCTGAACTTTTGCATTGCAATTTCGTCATCAGTTATTTGTGGATCATCCGTCACGCCTATTGATTCCATGTTTTAAAAGTCTTGTAGATCTGGCTTTCTTGGCAAAGCACTATCAACTGATGCAAAAACGCGTGTACGTGTTATGTCTACTCCAGACGTTAAAATTAACATATTGCTGATATAATGTTCACTTTCTTGTTCACATGTTCTACCAGTGAGCATCCATCCTAGCTTTGAACTAAGCAGATACAGACCTGGTTGCAATTCCATTTTTTGTGGAAGTACAATGTCCAGGTAATAATCATTGCCTATCAGTAGCTCTACAGAGGAATACTCACACTCGCTTGAATATTGTTGGCCATATCCAGTGAATATATAAAATGTTTGATTTGTGCTGATTGTGTAAGTTTTACAGCCTGTCTTTGAATTGTTCCTGTAATGTCTGGCACAATGTTAGCTAAAATTGTTAAGTTTTGTCCATTATTCAATTTGATATTCAGCTTTGCTGTAGGAGTTCTGATAACGTTGACTGCTTTGCTTCCAAAGGTCACAACCTTGATTTCTTGCTCCTCTCCCCTAACTAATCCAAGATTATTCGCCAGTTTTTCAGTCACATAAGTTCGCTGCGTTCCAGAGTCAAGAAGGAGTCGAACTTGAGCATTGGCAGAGGTTTGAAGATTACTCACCACTACTTTAGCTGTTTGCATTAAAACTGATTCACTTGTAGACACGAATGCATTTTCGTGCGAATATGGTTTTTTTAATTGACAACTTGTTATATCTTCAGCTAATTGAACAAGTTCACGAGACTTCTTTATTTTGAACTTTTTAGGGCAAAGGCTTCTGTGGTGAATGTTCTTTTCACCACAGTGTACACACACCTTGTTTTGCTTGCATTCACAAGTCTTGTGTCCAGTTTTTAAACACTTGAGACATGAGTTTTTCAGAACTTGTTGTTGCTCCTCAATTGTTTTGAACTTTGTACGATCGTCACTCCAATGACGGTTTGTACAATATCTGCACTTGTCGAAGTAATTATTCGACTGATCTATTTTGTCTGCAAATACAAGAGCCTGCGCAGTTGTCAGATATCTGCTAGATCTTGTTCTTGTTTCAGACGTGCTTTTGGATTCATTTTTGGCACCCTCGATCTGAACTGCTCGACAGGTTTTGAAAAAAGGATCTTTACCGGTGTTGTAATCTTTTTCCTGCTCTGCTCTTTCATTGGCGACGATGTATGTTCGCAGGCGTTCCCTGAGTTCCTTTACTGTCCAGCTTTGTATTTTACTTTTCTGTATTTCTAGTTGAAGGAGCGTATCTCTTGGAAGTTTGGATTTTATCTTTGAGACGAACATGTTCTGGTTCGTGTTCTCAAGCAAAATGTCCAAACTTCGCAGATGCTTCTCGAAAGTGTCTACGAAATGTCTTAGACTCTCAGTTCTGCTGCTTGGTGGAGTAAGGTTCATCATCTTCTTGTAATGAATGTCAATTATATCCTGCTTATTGCCGTAGCGTTCTTTTAATATTTCAACAGCGATCTTGTAATTGTCATTGCTGAGCCTTAATCCTGCGATTGCTGCTTTTGCTTCTGCTTGAAGTTTGCTTTGAAGAACTAAAGTTTTCCACATCAGACAATTTCATATTGGTGTGAATTGTACACTCAATCTGGTCCCAAAATTCTGTCAATCTTAGTTTGTCGCCGTTAAATGATATTAATTCAAATTTAGGTAACTTCACAGTTACTGCATGTTATTTAGTTTTGTTTTTCATTTCTTGTATCATCATGTATTGGTTGTCTGATTGTTTTTCAATTATTTCTTGTTGGTATTTGTTTTGCCTTTCAACAAATTCGTGATGTCGAGAACTTTGTTCAAGCATGAATGATTGCACTTGCTTTTGAATTACATTCCCATCTGAATATTCTTGCTCGGATTTTACTTCTTTTTCATCAGTACACCTTATGTTTGCTAGATATGCTTCTAATTCAACATAACATTCTGTTGCTTTTGCACAGATTCTATAATCCTCATCGAGTATGTGTTCAACATCTTCCTCACTGTCTCACGTGACGAAATGTATTTTTCACACTGGTTCTCCAACTTTTCACTGTAAGATTGAAGTAATTTAATGCACTTTGTTGCTTTCAAAATTTCTTCATCTTTATTCACGTCTTCAATAGCATGTACAAGTATTTCCTTGCAACAAGCTATTTCCCTTTCCAAACTATTTCGGTGTCTCGTTCGGACATCTTTTATGTACTGAAATGAAGACATTTTGTCTTATTTAACTGCAGTACTTTGTACTTGTGCAGTGTATTTGTTTTTATTATTACCGCACCGAATTCCTTGGTTATGGCACCAAACAATATGGCGGCGATTCTTTTTGTCGTCTGCGACTTAATTAACAGACAAATCGAAACCACACTGGATTTTATTATTTTATATTATTCCGTAATAAAAACATATTTCCCTAGGTTACAATTTCACTTACAACAATTAAAGCTTTATTTCAAGAAACTAAAATATTTTACACCAATAGTTGCCGAAATAGATCATCAAACTTTATGATAATCCAAACTTTCAATTAATCCAACGTTTTAACTTAGGTCGAAAACATTAACTTACATGTGACAAGCGTACAGGAGTATAAATACTATTATTGTTCCGTCTTCTAAAATGTACACGAAAAACAGCAAGAATACGGAAAACATGAAATACATGAGGATATAAATGTAACCTCATGTTTGACCTAATTGAAAACAAACAAACGGACCTACAATGCAGAGGCTCCGCTATAACTCCGCCGGAAGAGTCCAAACACGTGGAATCTTCGCCATATAAACGTACATGTATATCTGTATAAGCAGTGTTCAATATTTCGCGTATTTCGCGACAAGGTATAACATAACAAAGGTCTTCATGGAAAGTTTCTTACGCATCCTCAAGGCTATGTATATAGAACTTTTTTCATGCGTATAGGTTAATAGTAATTCTAATAATAGGAACGCCGAAAGATAAAACGTGTTACTATAAAACTGATTACTACTTCCCCTGTAATATTGGCACAAAACAAGTGGACGTAAGCTTAACTAATTTTGTAATATTTGCATTTTTTCTAATATAAAGAAGTGAAACTCCAGAAGCTGCAGCAGTATTGCATTTCTATCATATACACCTTCGTGGTCCTTTATTTATGGCAAGGAACAAACTCGCAGAGTCTTTACGGCACTCATGTGATACAGGAATATTTATAACCAATGATATAAATGATATTTTTTGCCTTATGTTTGCAGATGACATTGCTAACTGTGCGGAAACAGCCGCTAAATTACAGCAACAAATTCATATAATTGATCCTTAAATACAGGAATGGAACTTAGATTAAACGGAGATTACAGTCTTCCGTAATGGCGGCGGCCTTAGAAATTACGAGTCATGGAGCTATCGTGGATCACCAATTAAAATTGTACCTATTTACAAATACATGGGTGTTTATTTTACTCCTACTGTGTCCTGGTCCTCCAAACATAATAAATTATCTATTCAGGCCAAAAAGTGAATATGGTCAATTAACCAATATCAAAAATCTTTTGGATATTTCCCTATTAATGAGTATTTTAAATAATTTGATACTCTAGTTAAACCAGTATTAAGCTATGCCTCACAGGTATGGGGTTATTGCTATGTAAATACTATTGAAACTGTCCATAATGATTTTTGTAAAATATGTCTTTGTGTTAATAAAACAACTAATAACTCGGTTTCTTTGGGAGAATGCGGCAGACTACCACTTTGTGTATTTTATATATAACTTTGCATAAAATATTGGTGTAAGTTGCTAATAATGTCAAATACCAGATACCCACTCCAGTGCTATATTATGTTAAAATCACATGATGACTGTGGAAGATGTTATTGGGCTACATAGGTTAAAACTTATTCGAGCATGGTTTTGGGTATGCCTGGATTTCTCAGGAAATAAGAAATATTGATGTATTTATCGGTATGTTTAAACAAAGACTTATAGACTGCTTTACCCAGAATTGGCATAATGATATTAATGTTTCCAGTAGATGTTATCATTATAAACATTTTAGATCTCTTCTTAATGTTGAAAGGTATTTAGGTATGGATATGCCTTTTATTTATATGAAATCATTTTCAGAATTTACATGTTCCAATCATAAACTTAGATTAGAAGTAGGTAGACTCATGAATATTCAACGAGAACAAAGAATGTGTATATATTTCTTAAACTATAGCAATATTTCATTTCTTGACTGTGAATGTCATGCATTCTTCCATTGTATAAGGTATAATGATATTCGTCAACGCTATCTTTTTAACTTGTATGACAGAGGTTTAGTACTGAACGACTTGTATTCATTAATGAGCTCCAGTTGTTAAAGAACTATTCGCAATGTTTGTTCTTTTGTTCACCAAAGTATTTCTAAGCAAAATGTTGATCGAGGGATGTAAATGATTTTCTATTGTTGCGTATATATTATGGGCCAGAGGCCATATTATTGAATAAATTGAGATGATTTGAGTTGAGTTGAGTTGGCGTGGCGTGGGTTTAAAAGTGGAATATTATGCATGTTAGAAAGCACACTTTATATACCATCAATACCATACTTTGATAAATTGTAATTAATGAAAAAAGCTTTTTTTAAGTGTTTGTTAAATTTCGAATTGCGTTGGAATTACGTAAAAATTGAAATTGTAAATGATGTAAAAGCGTTCACCTGTATAAGGTAATTTATTTGATATTTGATTATTTTTGTTTTCAAGTAAAACTTAACAAAATTTGTATAATAAAAAATGGTCTGATAGATCAAGGAATCTATTACCAGATACACTAGAATCAAATTTATTGAATTTAACGAATTGCATGGCAAAATAATGAATGTAACTTAGGGTTTTAAGAACTTCTATACTGTACATGGGAATAAACTCCTTTGTTTGGTTTTTACTCACATGTTTTATTACTCTTGAGTTTGCTCACTACGTACAATTTATGCCATACTCAATTATTAAGCACAGGTTTAGTCACCCCTCGTGTATACAGATGAATATTGTGGACATGCAAGACGATTCAGAAATCAGATTTGCATGCACAAGTTCTTTAATGCAATAAATACAGGTTTTCCAGACGGATTCAAGTATGCGCATTACATCTCTTTTTCATTCCAAGAGCACATTCATTCTTTACACGGCATTAACATGCTCAATGCGAGTGCTGGTCTGGCAAATATTTAGATGATAATTCATTTGACGGCGTACGCAATATAGGACATACGTCACAGTGCACTACAACTAGTTGCACTTTTGTCAATGTTATAACGTTTCTTCGATAAGCTGTGTGTTTAAGAAGTACAATAGTACGCCCTAAATTAATGCGTTTAACCCCAGTCAGATTCATCTTACACGACAGTAAAAAAAAACGATCTGTTTATCTTACCATTGTCGCAGAGTTCACGTATTATACGTCTAATACACCATTTATACGGGAAGTAATTAATTCATGTGAAGCACGGAAAAGAAATATTCAACAAAAGCCAATCTTTCTTACATATAGAGATGTGTCACTTGTAATCATTTTTAAGAGTGTGTATAACTGGCAAAGGTTCCTGTTTAAAGTTATATGAGTTGCAAAAACGTGAATTCAGCGTGCAGAAGAACGACTGACAGTTAAAGTCACTTGTTAATGTCATATAGTGACATATTGCTTTTTCGAGGAATGATATATGAAAAATACTTCAAAGTTAAAGTAAATATATTTTTGAGCTCACCGTATATCTGTTATTTATGCGATGCAGAACAGTTTGCAATAAAACTGCAATTAAACCAATTCATATTTTAATTTCGGATATTAAATGCGTTCTCATTTCACAGCTGTATCTGTATAGCAGTTATTGAGTTGATAAGAATGCATGTTGAAAACATATGTGCATTAAATTGCAGGCTGCAACTGTAGGAACATTGAAACAAATATTGAGGCACATCAATTTCATACATTCTTCAAGTTTGGTGTCGCGTTAATCACCAATGTTTATCATTTAAATTCAAAACTGTAATAGATGAATGCAAGTGACGTACACAATTAAACATAAATCCATACAGACTGTCAATTAAATACTAAAATTATTGATTTTTATCCCTGACTTCGAAGAAATGGTGTTATATTTGTTTTCATTTGTCTGAAGCAAATTCGTCCGCAGATGCTTTTGTTTCCGGGCGTTATGTAAGTTGCATTTCGACCTTCGATCATCTTAATTTGTATGTTTGTTGTCTATAATCATTAGGACTTGACTTATGGCAAACATCTCTCAGGTGAAGAGTTGGTATACGATCATCCAAAATGGTATGCCAGTTACTCGGATGAAACAAAAGGAGCCTTTCGATCTGCAGGTTCAACAAGTGTCAAATGTAAAAATCACGAGGAGTGTACCATGACAACTCGATAAATCGGGTATCCGGACAATCGCTCCCACGGACAATCGCTCCTACGCTAAATTTGACAGGGCGGACAGTCGCTCCTACAATGTTTTGACAGGGCGGACAGTCGCTCCTACATTATTTTGACAACCCGGACAATCGTTCCTACATTTTTTTTCACAACCCGGACAGTCGCTCCTATATTATTTTGACAGCACGAAAGATTATCTCTGAGGTCACACTTGGTAAGGCACAATCACACTACAGATTGAAATCAAAATCAGCACTAATAATTTATTAAACTTCTGAATTCTTTTGTTATGATTTTGTTTGCAAAATAGTGATGTTTAATTTCGCCTTAATTTTTAAGTCAATCCATAAACAAATAAGACCTGTAAAGCAATCTCCCATTTTAATTCCAGCAATCACAATTTATTTTCGAACACCCGTTTAAAATCCCAGTTAAACTGCAGTAAAGTCTGATAGTTTTCATCCCAATATCTATGAAGCTAATTCATTAATGCTCTATCTTGCATAATGTGCATGCTTGCGGTAATGTAGTTTTGCGTAATGAAATGTCAACCTGCTGATGTGTTACAAGTTTACAGCTAGAAATCAGCCGAAAGTCGGCACTCACATCAAAGACTTTTGATCTACACAGACAGCACTGACAGGTGTAAAATAACAGTTTACAGTATTTGAAGCCATATTTTTAATTTATGTCATTCAGTAACACAGTTGTGATTGTCAACGATATGTTTTTAACTGGTGTTATTGTTGTTTCAACTGCAAGGTAATTATAATGTGTTGTTTAGAAAAAAAATATTAAATGTAAAATACCAAAATATACCCCGCCAAATTACATTTATTGGAATAAGAGCCGTTTTGCATATGGAATAAACATAAAAACCGCATAGATGAAATGGTATTCTTTATTTTATTTGTATTTATGATATTATCCACACGAATGTACAGAAAGGAAATGATCACATATTTGCATTTATAAACATATATACACACAAAATACGCAAACGAAAGCACATACAAACGAAAAAAAAACACATATGTACATTTATACACACTGCTCGATTTTTACGAATTATACGAGTCAGTATTCGTAACACATTCTAATGGCCAATACAAATTCGGTGCCCAACACTCTGCAGAAACTCCACCATCGACATGGTTCCAGCCACATACATTGTACTGTTCGCTCAAGGTCTTCAGTGTCTGTTGGTGGCTCACCGTCTTCTTTCTTACACGTTTCTCCACCGATTCTCCCTTGCTCAGTCGGAAGATATCCATTTCCACCATCGCTTTGTCTTTCTGCAGGCAGCCAATCAAAACCCACAGCAACGGGTTGTCGTGGCCGACCAGATGCCGAAAACTATTATTCCAGCTTTCGCAGACATTGTTGGTGCGGTCGCTGGAGCTTATGGTCGCTGCGTGGACATTCCACAATTCTGGCTGTTACCTAGGAGGAGTACGCCTGAAGCGTATCCGACCGTTGGAATTCACAGTCCCGAACGCACCAGACACGTAGGTAGCGTTAAATTAGTCCACTACCGATGTGAGGACGTCTGGTGTGGACTGCTTTAAGTATGCAATCCCGCTGGCGACGTCGTCCACTGGTAGGAACGCAATGCCGTCTCCGAACCGTTGTCGTACACCAGGAACGGTTCACTGCCCTCTGTTGTGGTCGTGGTGTATGGCTTCGGGAGTGGGTTAGGGATGGTTTGCAGTGAAAGAGGCTCGTAAGGACGCCTGATTGCACAATTCAAAGTCTCAGTCTTGCCTAATGCCGCTCGGACCTGTAATTTACCGTTCGTAACAAGCCTCTTTCCATGCAAACCATCACTAACCCACTCCCGGAGCCAAAATAATATAGAAGCGACTGTCCGGGTTGTGAAAATAATGTAGGAGCGATTGTTCGGGTTGCCAAAATAATGTAGGAGCGACTGTCCGTCCTATCAAAATATCGTAGGAGCGGCTGTCCGCCCTGTCCGGTATTCGATACATCGAGAATCCTTTAAGCAAGGATTTTATCAGAAAGATTGATAATTAGTCTTGAGCGAATGAAGGCCTTTATCGATTTGAAGATCAAAATTAAGGTAACATGGGCATATTAAAACAACCATGACCAATTATGCAAGTCGGATGCATTTATGTTTGAGTGGTTTCGGCGTTAGCCTTTTACTCTAAGGGTCATTGGTTCGAGCCAAGGTAACGTTAACTTTTTTCTTTTTGTTGCCGTTCTTTATTTATATAATTGTTTTATACTGGAGATTTTTAGTTCCTATGTTACCATTTACAAATTATAATATTCTGTTATGTCTTAAATAACCGACTTCAGTGTGTGCATACAATACTTACTTTTAAGCTGTCTGTCATTTATGAGAAACGCATTATTTATGCCTGATAATTAAATTTTTGCAATAAATTTTTGCAATATTGATGGAATTAGAGGACTGCCAAAATAAAAATCGTGGGAAGGCAGCACTGATCTCCAAATAATATTTTCATTTTCAGAAAGAATAGTTACATAATTATTGGGTAGAATTATATGATAATACAAATGCTGACATAGCATAGTCACGCACGTTTCTTATACCCGTGAAAGTGTTATATTTCTCCTAGATTCAGTTGTGTTTGCGGTTCAAGCATCGTCTTGCAGTTATTGACAGTGTTATGATTAAACTTATTGTGGCGCTATAGTATTCAGTTTTGACTACATTTGCTAGTCTTTAAGGGACTGTAACCCACGAATGACGAAAAAAGAAAAGTTATCATATATGTGTTTACAATTATTAGTTTATATTGATTAAAATATCACGTCGTGATGTTTTAATCAATATAAACTAATAATTGTAAAAAGAATACGGTATTTTAGAACTTTTCTTTTTGCGTCATTCGTGGTTTACAGTCCCTTAAAGCAGAAAAGATTCACCAATAATAACCAGATGCTATGATAATGAACAAGTAAATATAACGTCCTGTTGCACATCGTGAAATGTATTTATTTTTTCCACATAGCTCTACTGCCCAATAATCGTTTTACTTTGCATAAAGATTTTGCATTTGACGCGCTTTTTAGAGATTTATAGATAGTGTGTCTTCTGCCATATTCCTGCACATAAATTTACCCTAAGCTGAAACTCATTCATCTGAAACTCCGATATTTAACACATTATGCACAAAAACGAATAAACGATGGCTTTATAGAGTGAATAAAATTCATTGTTTCATCATAATTAATAAACATGTCTACTGTTTATTGGACAATGTATTCTCTACTTATGTTTAATAGAACGTTATATTGCATACGATACAGGAAAATGACAAGTACCAGTAGCTCTGTAAATATGTATACAGTTATTATGCTGCTCATGCCAAAATGACCCACAATCACACGCCAAAAAAAAACACAACCCTATGCCACAACAACATAAAAATGATCTTCTAGCTTAAAGTCCTTGATGTCAAAACAAAAAAGTATTGCTGCATGTGAGAGACGATGTGTTTAAAGCTTTAAACTTATCATTTTATGTTAGGAAAATATAAATATTATTATACGGATGTGGAATTTAACTCTCAAATAATCGAACATAAACAGACTTGTAGATATGTTTTAAGAAATTGCAACCAGATGCCCACGTGCAATGTTCAAATAATGTATATGCCTTTATCAAACTGCTCACAATAGCTAATATCTAGATGTGCAGATGACGTCGGCATAAATGCATTTGATGTTCCTTTATACGGTTAAAAGAAAGAAACAATTAATGAACACGAAACAACCAACAATTTACAGTCTTAAAATCTGTATTTATTATAGTTTTGGACAATATATTTTTAAATAAATATAGAAACAATTAAAGATTCCGTATTCCAGAATTGTCGAGAGATATGCTTCATAAAATTAAATAGTAAATGAACTAATTGCATTTCAATTCAATTTCAAAATTCCAACAAAGATTATATTGGCTATATTTGGGTTAAGTTAGGTTAGCTCAGCGCAGTTATACAATACTGTATGAATAAAATAGGTCTTCGTTTGTGTAGAGATCGTGGCTTGCTTCTTTGCTTTCTCTTATGTCGTTGCATCCGTCGGAGTTTGTGAGTTAATATCAATGTGACATGTTTCCCACATCCTACATATTGTAAATACAAACGAAGTGTCTGGTCTTTCACGTTGAATGATTGTCTAATCGGATCAACAGGTAGACTCAGTTTCATGGACTTATATTTTCTAAGCGTAGATTTAACTTTAGTCAGAGTAACATCGGGTTCACCACGATCTGTCACATTTGATACAATTATACACTTTACGTTTATGCTCTCGCAATAAGGCTTTTAAATGCCCATTTTCTGTTTTAGTCAGTTGTTTTGACACAAGTTGACCGTCAATTGATTGCCCAAGCGATTGATTAAACGAATTGAAGTTAATATCTGAACTCAATGCATGTATGCTCGTGTTAAGCGATGTCTGGTATTTTATCATAAGAAATAAATTTACACTTTCGATAACTGTCCTTTTATCGGTTGTCAGACCTCCAAGTTGGAACTGTATTATCTTGTCGTCTGCGAACTCATCTGACTGGTAAAATGAATGATTATTGCATGGATTGCTTATGTATGAATGATTGTTTCACGGATTGCTTATCTATAAATGATCATTGCAAGGATTGCTTATGTATGAATGATTATTTTTCATAGATTGCTTACCTATGAATGATTACTGCGTGGATTGCGTATGTATAGGAAAACGATTTAAAAAATGTTAGCATCATATGTAAACGCGAGGAGGAGCATTATAAAATAAAAAAGAACAAGAAAAACCATACCAACACACCGACGTTAAACAATGTTACTATTTAAAGCATTTACTTTGTTATCATTCATAAATTCAGAAATGTGAGTGTCGTCACTTATGCTACATTGAAATTGTAGCAAAAAAGTAAATGTGGATGTAGCACTTAACACTTGTCGTATAATATGTTCTTAAACGCATACCGAATACATGTAACGACTGTTATGCACAATTATTATTGCATTTTATTTATGTCGCGAAACCTAACTATGTACGAATTATAAAAACCTGATGGCTCAGAATGAAGGCTAACAAGGTCGAGCAATTTGTATGTCGGCGAATAGTTGGTGTTGTCAATAGCTCTCTGTTCTGGTCGCGGCTCATGTGTAGAGGGAAGATTTGCGCCTTTACTATTGTAAGTTCCCGGATACCCTGGAAGACATAAAATACAACTTTCCTTATATGTTTTTGTCGTAAATCAAAATGCATGGTAATAGTATCAACAGTACATGCCATAGAATGAATCGGAACATGATAATACATTAAACGCTGCTGTTTGCTTGTTGGGTTCGAACATGCATATATGCCGTCATTGGCAATTTAATAAATACTTACGAATCAATATCTTCTTCGGCTTCGCGAACTTGAACAATTATAATAGTTATTTTGGAATTATTAGTATTTTAGAAGTCATAGCATTTCAAATCTTTAATTAAGAAGAAAACGATGTGGTGTCTTACAGCCAATTTACTCTGCACGTGTAGATCTATAGTTCTTGGTTCTGGACTTTGCGCAGATAAAGGTGTGAAAGACAGCATCAGGATGTTGAAGAACAGATTGGAAATCGATAACGTGGACTTCATACTTGAAAAACAACGAAATTAAGTTGGCATGCTTTAACAATATAGTGTGGTACCCATTTCTTTTTATCTACAATTGTCGGTGCAATTATGTTCATAAAATTTGAGTTCATAATGCAAGCACGTATTACTTTTTACTATATATCCCTGAGAAATAGATCGAGTATTAAGCATCTCAACAAGTGCATTGAGGCAATTTTATTTTTGGGATAAGGTTTTATGTAATCAAATCTTAAAACTGATATAATCTGTTAACGTATAACCTCTAACTGTTGAATTACACATTTTGAGCAATGTGATCATCTGAAAGGCGTAAGTACACCATACAGCGCATAGTACGTTTTAGGCATTTAGGTCAGTTTGAGAGTTGTGTTTGCGTTAAGGGTTAGGGTTAGGTTATATTGTGATAAACATAATCATTGGGATATTATTAAATATTAATAAAGATACTTGGAAAAATACATCGTTTAGTGATCGATTCTTTTGACAATTGCTTGTGTCTTAATTGAAATGACTTCTCGTTAAAATCATGTGACGCAATAAGTTTTTTATCTTGAGCATATTTGTTTTTAGGTCAATCACATAAACATATGTTTTGCAGATGATTTGTTCCTTTAACTGTTCTTAAGTTTCAATTGATTTTGAAATATAACAGACCCGGATAACGGAATAAATATTTTAACGTTTAAATTAACACGTGCGCGTCTGTTGTAACATTTAGTCTTCGAAATAAGAAAACATAAATGAACTTGTCTTACTTTACTTCTTTCCAAACATTTGTTGGAATTTCAACATTCCTGATTCTGTGTCTCGTAAATGATGTACGTTTTATCTTACTGACACAATATTGTGTTACTGTAGTTTATTTAAAAAACATAATATCGACTACGCATCTGTATTACCATTTATTATGATTTATTAGAAGCATTCACTATAATGCAAACGAAAAGATTTGTACTAATTCAACATTATTGAAATCAAAGCTTTTATATTTATTCTCAAAGTTGTATAAATTAATCGATTCCTTACTTGAAGAGATGATAAGATGTGAGATTAAATCAATAAAGCAACGATTCTAAACAAGTAATTGTATACGAATAGCAAATATTTGTATAATATAAAAAATTGTGTTTAGACTCCATACAACCTAATGCAATATAATATTACTCTAATTGTATTTTCACAATTCTTTATAAAAATCTGATATGCGTTCCACAAAATCTTAACAAGGTTTATCAGATATGCGAAAGCAACACTAACACGTTCAGTATAAATAATTGTATTTGATTGTTTCCACATTCGGTATTTTCATATAGAATTGCATCGACGGAACACACGTTGACTAAAAGACTATATTTCAATTATTGCTAACGAACTATATGCATATGGTTTCGACAATGATTGTGTGATTACTGTCATCATTCAACAAGTTCCTATCTAGCTAATACTTGAATAAGCACCATCGCTTACATTTCAAATGCGTTAATTTGTCCTATTCGTTTAATAAGTGACTGCTTTACTAAAAATAAATCGTCAGCAATGACGTTTTGTTACACAAGTTCATTTCATTTTCATTCCAGAACATTTGGTATAGCAAAAACATATTTATGTTGAGGTTATGCGTTTTAATTCCAACAAACATGTTCGTGTTATAAGCTTTCGGGCCACTGATTTCGTTTTGGGATTTACGACATAATTTACTTAATATTGTAATACATTTTTGGCTTTTATTTCATTTGAGAAACATTTGTATAAGTAAAAAAGTTAATCTAATAGCTAAGATATGTATTGTACTCATGTCGTATTATAAAATTTTAATGCACATGTTCTGTGAACACTGGTACAGTTGTGCAGCTCACGAGCCCGTGTTTACTTTTAACTTGTTTTATAATAATCCAATGTGCATCCAACAACAACGGAAACGCCAGCTGTTAATTCGGAGTTTTATTATTGTTTTCACTTGCTGTTTTTGCTGTTATTCAACAGAAGATAAACTAACCGTATCAATGAATAAAATTCACTTACACTTAATGTGTTTTCATTAAAAATAACTTCTTCATGGCATTCAAGTATAAACGGAAAAAAATAGCAGAGCTGAGCAATGATAAGTTTTTTTTTCGATAAACACATGTCCACACATTCTTTAAAGTATAAACTATGAAGCGTTTAACGCCAAGTCGCATCGTTTGATGTTGTTTCATGTTCGCTCTACGACTGGGAAATAAAGGAAACAGCAATTTCTGTCATATGGCGTAATTTATATACTCAACCAGGTAACATTCCAGAGAATCCCCCCTGCACGATTCGCCTGCCAGCAGTCGGATTGAGAAGTCAGCGTGATCGTGACTGGGATTGTAAGGAGATCGTAGAGTGATGTCATGCGCACTGGAGAAACGCTCTCATTGCTGAATCAACGCAAACTCGTAATTAACTTTCTTATTCATTCATGTACAGGAGCGTGGGAGGATGTTTAAGAGTCCGGTGATGCAATTCTATTGAAGATTTCTCACGGAAAACCGATGTCTTCCAGATGATTGACAGCGTTGTGATACAAATTAGCTTGGATACAATGCATATTAAATACGGAATGGTCGTCAAAAGTTTTTCGTCTACTAGTTTGTGGTCCTGTTCAAGCACATAAAATATTGGGAAATCAATACACAAATCGTTTTGTTAGCGTATTTTCGCCATCCTCAATTAAAACTCCGACAACGCCGTTCCCTCTATAGGAAATTTTCTAAACGATTAGGTCATTTTTCTTAAATGTACCATTGCTTAATAAAATGTCTCATGAATCGTATTTTAGGGGCAGTAAAAGTAAGTAATCGGTGACAACGATTATCATTTTGCTTACATTACCATTCATTACGCTAACACGAATGTAAACAAAAGCATTATTCTTACACAAAAAAGTCGCTCGTAAATATATCATGAAAATCAAAGCACGTTTCGAGTATTAACATGGAAGGCTCGTGTATTCATAAGTGTTCGCAATGTACATTCTCTATCGTTAATTTTGTATGTGTTTGGAATTAATTAGCCATTGTGATTTTTCCCTAAGACGTTAACATGTGCATGCGTGACTTTAGACCGATAAATGACGGGTAAGTTAATTATAAACACAGGTCTGGAGACTATTGTACGTTCCATATTTATTCTAGGGACACTTCAGCGCAGCAAAAACCACGAGTGATATGTGTAAAAATAGTTGTGCCACAATTACAAACCTCAATGAATAGATTTAGATCACAGTAGAAACAACCTCGTCATTTAAAACTAGGTTACTTATTCTGTCGTAGGAAAGAAATAAGTTATGTTTCTTAAAATGTTTTCGTTTTTTAAGATATAATGTAATTATGGTATATATTCCAATAAGACAAATTCAAAGGTAGATGCTACTTAAATGAAAAGAATACTGTGCAAAAATCACACTACATTGTTTGAATCCTTAAATTATTTGAAGGTAAGTTGTGACTACGATAGAAATGACGGTCGAGTTATTACAGCTTCTCAAATATTGATTTGACAAATGGATATTATCCGCGTAATGTTGAACGAATTTCGCATGAAGTGACTTTATGTAACAAATGTTATAAATTGATACACCCATTTTAGTATTTTTGTATTATGGCGGCGATTCTAAAATAACTGCTCATAACATTTACAGCTTATTGCAAACAAAAATCAACAACATAATTATATTTAGAATTGTGTTGAAAAATGGATTGTTCGTACCAAAATGCATATCCGCAATACGATATCTGATATTAAGGTAGTGGGTCTAATTGGTACTTTTCCAGAAACACAGTTTGTTATTATGTCCACATTGTAAATTGTATATCACAACTTATTGCAAAATGTTAAAAAAATTACCAACCGGTTAATTTTTTATACTTGGTTGAATACACCTACCCATTGGCTCGGTTGGGCGTTTTCTAAGGATTTACCCTATATCCAAACTGTATAGTTTTTGTAACTGGGATATACATGTATTTTGACAATTAACTTAATAAACGTACTCAACTGGATTTTGCTAGTAGATACAGCATGAAAAAAGTGTCATAGAAAGCGAATTCTGCCTTTGATATCCAATAATATGTGCACTGATCTGGATAAAATTCCAAAAACGACAACAAATCATTCAGTGACAATAAACTTTAATTACGGTTTATGTCACTTGTAGTGGGATGAAATGCATATATTGTACATATTTATTTTACATAACATATGTTCTACACACTATATGAATTTCAGGAAGTTTTACTGTTTCTATCTCAAGAAATAACACTTTGAGTATGCCCTCCCCCCCGCATTTATTATCATGCAATGCATTTCAGTATGAATTTGTATATCACATCCATGTTGGGTTTTTTTAGTTGCTTATTAATAATCTTAAGTTATAAACTCTGATAAATAATAAAATTTGGCTAAATTTGACTGAATATTGATATAATAATACATAAATAATACAATCTTAAGGTTACCCAAAGTGCAATGGCAACCCATGCATACAGCCGCAGTTATCCACAAAATGTCAAGGTATTTCCAATCTTACATAGCAAACAATATATGTCACAATGGAGGCACTATCCACATTTCCAACATTTACAGATATGTTGCCATTAGTATCAACAGAGATGCCAGCTACTTTCTGGGCTTCAGCGGAATGTCGGCACTCATGGCCTCACATAGGTGGAGAACTCGTTTTCAAATCCATGGCAGCAACCTAAGTTATATCAGGATTTACTGTACCTCGATCCGTAATAAAAAAGTAAATTCATACAATGCTTTTTTCGTAAATTCAATACTCACTTTTTAAGTTTCATACTGACACCTTATACGATTGTTTGTTATGAGAAACAATCAATTTTAATGAAAACAAGCACTTCACAAGTGACCACTCCGTGACCTCAAATTATCAAAAATGAAAAGATGTGTTGCATGATGTAATATGATAAAACGTTGAAACTCTGAACAATATAACCTTCTTGTAAATGAGTTTTATTTTATGCGCATGGAAGAAGTCCAAACACAAGGTTGTCTTACTAAGATCCGTTGTTCCAAGGTCAAGGGTTGCTTAAGCTGGCTCTGACTCAAACTTGACAAGATGGAAATTGCCCTTCGAAACTGCTCTAGGCAAAGCTCCCACATCGACATCTGAGAGATGTCCAACATCTAAATAGAAAGTATAAAAACTGCAAGTCAATGTGTCAATAAGTCACAGAAATCATTGATACATCATACCGTTCTATTCTAAAACGTAGCAGACTTGAAAACAAATTTGCCATTAAAACGTTTCCACCAATAAACTTTTTTCAATAAGCACACGTCTATTACTAAATTTATCATGAATGGTTACCCCTATCATGAAAATATAATCTAAGTGAAAAACTATTTTATTAAAATAAATAATTAATTATATGAATAATTAAGTTTCGCGTCTCC
>VMBQ01000186.1:292002-315738 GCA_007657795.1 Dreissena rostriformis
CATTCCCCCCCCCCCACCCAATGTCTTCATTTAACTCATTAATCGACAAAGCGGATTTTTGGGGATATCCACAATTTGCACTGATGTTCGTGTGTTCTTAAATGTACCTTTAAAGCCTTACACCTCATATACCAACGACACTATTTGACACAAAAGTATGCGCAAGGAAACAACGGATTTACTGCGTATTTTGGTACGAAGGGAGACATGGAGGAAGGCATCTTTCCTACCAAGAGGTAATATCAGATTGTTAAAATATCGTTGATATTTGTTGAAATAATAATGTTGATTTATTTTCCCCAATTCATCCAATAACATATTCATTTAGTAAGCGCATTTTAAGGGAGATCCATCAAGTTGACTGATAATCCTGTGTCCTCAATTTAACCTATACAGCCTAACACCGCATATACCGACGGTACTAGTGGACATAAAATCACAAGATCACAAGATCACAACGGGTTGAATGCGTCTTTTGGACGTTCGGACGGTTCCTTTCATATGTTATACGTATGATGATATTCACGTATAAAAAAGATAGTGAACGTGTTTTTGTTCAGACGTTATTAAATTATACTATTTTTTAAATGGATATACTAATGTATGCAACGTGTGATTTATCGTCATCCAATGAAATATTAGTACACTTTCTAATAGCAATAACAGCATCAATAATAAATGCATTTATTATTATTAAAATATACAATTATAAAGATATAAATAATACTAAAAATCAATAATACAATTAAATATCATAATAAATATTAGATTTTTTAAGGTGTAGTAACGGTATTTCAATAATATCGGCATTCTTTCCCGTGTCAAGTCTGATGCTACATATGGTAAGAGCAAAGTCAAGCATCGAGCCTATGACACCTGGATTGTGGAGCCTGCGCGTTATCACTAGACCACAAAACCACAAATTAGTTATTTCACACCTGGTCATGCATAACAAACAGGTCTTCGTTCGCGGGTCTAAATGTCTGATTGGTCTTATTATTGGCGTATTAACTGGAAGAAAAATTGTATGTTTTATTTGCAGTTCAGCTTCAATTAAATTCCACATTACTGTTTTCTGACCCAAATTGGTTAATACAAATATAGGTACATGCTATAAACAAGGAATCAAACAGTCAATGTGGAAGGATGTGCGCTTTATGCAGTACAACCTTCCTTCCACCTCCTTCTAAGAGCCCACAATGATAGGATACTGGTCGTGGTACACCGATGCCTTTCTCTTATATTCTCTCCGCTGTTTTCAATAGTATCATATTTTAATATGTATATTCTGCTTATTATGTTTGTTACATAACACTTATTAATGGAATGATTGCTAAAATGGCAAAATGTATTTTTTATGGTAAACACATTTCATTTATTTAAACCTCAGTTAATAATCCAATTATTTAAATGAATTACATTGAAAAAAAACGTCTAAGACAAGATGGAATTGTTGTCTGCATGAATATGGACTCATCTATAAATGGGCATACATATTGTCAACTTTGATGTGTCACAAATTAAAACTAAGAAAGTTCATACACAGACGAATAACGTCACTAGAAACATAGACATGTACAGTTTCAGAAATGCAGGCGCTATATAGTAATATAGTCATGCCTTATTTATATTGCTGAAGATGTTTAGTTTTAATTTTTTATAGACACAAACATTCGTGAACAAGTCAATTCAACAATAATTCAACTTATCAAGTGAACAGTCAATAACAACTCTTAACTATACACATCTCGAAGGCGTCAACGTAAGCTGGTACATTTTTGCCATTTTAGCAATAATTCCATTAATAAGTGTTATGTAACAAACATAATAAGCAAAATATACATATAAATCTTACTATGAAAACTTCACTTGTAACATCGATATTGACAAATAGTTTTGACGGCGCCCCTACCATACTTCATAACATATTCTTAGAAATATCATTTCTTATCAATTCGTTATAAAAAGAACATTGCTTGTTGTATACAATATGCATTTGAGACCAAGAGAGACATATGATGATTTTTGAATGTGTTTCAGCTAGTAATTAAATGATCACATGTACCATCTGCTGACATAATAAAACACATCACTTTACTCAAATAATAACTACGTAGCTGTAACCAGCTTATGTGAACTAGCGTTTGCTTTTTTCTCAGCAAAATACACCTTGAACGACTTTAATATGACAATATTGCAGACCGAAATATTGCATACTTGTCAGATTATTGATAATTTGACTTACAATAAAAAAACTTCAATTATGATATCAAAAAGCAATGCAATAACACGCATGTTTAAATAGCATTTAATTTTATAACGAGTTTAACCGAGTGTTTCTGATTCGCATCCAGATCAACAACATATGCGAATTTGTTGGGATTCTAAATTAACCATTGAGTAACTATGAAATATAACCTGAGATATGAACGGTGCATTTACAACAGTGAAACGTCATCCATGCTGTTCGGTCTACACTGGGTATATGCGAAGATAACATTACAATAATATATAGGTCATTTTGTAACACAAATAGTGCACAACTTAAGTGTTTGTAATTGTCTTATTACTTGACTTATAAAATAAACGATATATTTTGATACAAATACAAACGCATTCATTTTCCCCAATAATTATTTTAGATTAAAGAAGAAAAAATAAAAAAAACAATCAATCATTAACTCTTATTTGTAAAATGTATGTTCGTAGTTTGACCCCGTTCACTCACAATGTTTTTTTCTCACACTCAGCTATTTCCCCTAAATAGATCGGAAAGCGGAAACTACAATGAGCGAGGCCTGGTATGGAAATGCGCAGGGGGGTGGNAGTGTTAGGGGTCGGGTTAGAGTTTGGGTTAGCCTAAACCCAACTCTTACCCTAACCCGACCCCTAACCCTAACCCTAACCCTTACCCTAACCCAGGGTTATCTCCCCATACCAGGCCTCGCTCATTGTAGTTTTCCGCTTCCCAAATAGATCCATACAATCACATACTCATTTGGAACTAATATTTTAATGAATATTAAAGTAAAGCAATACGCTTACAATGACTGTATATTATGACGACATCGTTATACAAAGCAATGTATTGGCAGTGTGCAGCAGCAGAATCTGGTTTGTGAACGCTAAGCTTACAATCTTAGCAATATCATACATGGTTGTCATTCGATAGTGTTTCACTGAGCAAATTATAAAACGTTTTTATACTCAGTATGTGAAATTATATTTAAAAAACAATACAATTATATTTTATTAATGTAGAAATATCGATGTTCTACGTTACGAGTAACAAGAAATGGAAATAAGAAGTACCTTTATATAATTGCATTTTTGTCGCATACGGTACACATGAAATACATATATTTTGAAGGTGTATCGTGGTGAATTGTTTTGGTCCTAACAGGGTAAACAATTTCGGCAAAAACTGACTCGACGTTGTATCATTTTAATGGACATGCATACAAGTACAATGTAGTATTTTACATGGCTTCTAAGGACAACAAGGATACAATGAAAATACATCAACCAGCAACAGCTGTTAAACGCAAAACACCGTCATTAAGAAGCCATGCGCTTCAAAGATGTACCGGGTAGACTCGTCTATAATAGTTGCATGTTAAGCTTATTACGATTACCGTTATTTTGCCATATGCATCACTCTTAATTATTAATGTTATGCATCGTTCGTCATGCAAACGAATGCAAACGGCACATTTAAGTATATCTTGTTGATATGTTTTACGTGAATTAATACAATAGCATGACCTGTATTATAATTGATATACAATCCATGAAAGTAAAGTAATTTACGTCATCAAGAGCAATCATAATTGGAAGAAATAACCTCGTCATATTAAACTCATCTTTATAAGATTCCCAGCTAATAAATATGGACAACATCATATAAACATAATTTAATACTTAGATAATTGCAGTTTTGACGTATCAGAATTGAACGATATGCTGCGTATGTTTTGGTATGGTGTGCGTCATTACCACATGTATACACTTCCGTATCAAGCGGTTTGAAACATTCTGCATGATGAGGATATTTAATTCTATAAATGTATAAAAGTATATTTGTTACTAATGTAGACACGTGTGGTTGATGCAAATCAATAAAAACTTCATGGTACCCAAATGTTAATTCCTTTGTCGATTTTAATTACCTTGGCATAGAAATGTATTAAACATAAATACGCATTCAACAGCATTTAAGTAAGTAGATATCGTGTCGAGCAATAAGCTTATTTTTATTTAACATCCAGTCTAGTCTGGTCTAGCCGTATACTTATATGATTGTTGTTGTATTGTTGTCCTGAATAAATTAATGATTCATTGACTAAACATTATTAAAACGTAAAAATATATATCAAAAATCATTATTTTGCGTGTGAATGCATAATACCTGATGATGTGCTGAAACCTGTTAATATCTTCATCTCCTGTCTTTTGCTTCAAGAAATTTTCATAAAAGTGACATAAATGCTTACTTTGTGAACATAAAACATGTTTTTGTGGCCAACACATATTCTGTAATAATTTTTCTCGATAATGTTAAATTATCTGTTTTTGTGTGCTACAACCTGTCAAATAATATACTTCATTTACGTCTACGTTCCTTTAGTTTCGAAATATTTTCGTTGACCAAACCTTAAGTTTACATATATCATGTTTTTCGGGGAAAATACAAAGACTTTCTGAGCACATATCATGAACGAGGCGGCAAAAGCGTTGTATATTCGGAGTTTTCTGTTTCATAGTTTGGACATGTATGCATTCAGGTTACACCTTGTGTTTATTTATTAACCACATACATCACACAAATGTGACAGAGTACATCGTAAAAAAACTTTCAGCCAGTATCTGTTTCAGGAATGTGATCCCTTAACAGGGTTATGATTATATTAGAGAGCATATTTGAATTTGTTTTGAGAATATATGAATAAGGTCAATGAATATACCGGGTGCATAGTCAATATGACAAACTGTTCGCATGAATTATGCATTGTATTGACCGTTCCGATATGATGACTGCAGTTTTAGTCATTTGTGTATTTGCGTTGCGTTATTGCAATAAATAAACGACAACGTGCTATAATAAGGTTTTTTCTCCTGCTTAAGTAGCCTAAGTTGCACTTCATTGACATTTAATACATACGGAATATTACGCTAGTCAATTGTTCCAAGAGTTTTTATCAGTCGCGTGGCTTGTGTCATGACGTATCAAACGAGAGGCGGAGCCTCGAGTGTGATACGAAATAGTGCAAGCCACGAGACTGATACAAACACTTGGAACAATTGACTAGCGTAATATTCCTTTTATTATATAAAACAACTAACGAAAACAGTTATCAATTGTTTTTTTTGCTTTAACAAAACTGACAAAACAATGACTTAAATGTGACGTCATTAAAATGTGACGTCATTAAATGGATCGAAGAAAGTAGTCCGGCTAGTATGGTAATACGGAATCGGAAACAGCGAGTAGCATAATACGGGATTTTTTATACAACCTGTATTTTGTTAAAAGCATTAAACAGGTATATAATAAAAGCTTTTACAAACAACATCCACGAATATATTTTCGAAAGAATCTCTGCAAAAAAGTCCCTTTATCGTGCTGAAAACACGTTTAAATCTTGAACAAAACCGTGCGAATGTCCATCCTGAATATTAAAGGGAAATGCTCCGAAATCACACATACATTCACTAACATTTAATATTGTTGAATGGATTTTTAAATGCTCATTCATGATAAGCTTGTCTTCAACATGTATGATTTTGCTGAGCTTGTGGTATGATATATCACAAGCACATATGCCTGATTTAAAAAAAACATTTCGGAAATCAGATTTGCAAAAGCTGTGGTGCTGGCGGATTTGTTGTATTTATTTTACGCTCGTCAAATATTGTGTTTATACAGTAATGGAGGCTAGTTTTGAAAACAAATGTTTGTATGATAACGGTATAACGGCTTTTAATGATGCTCAGGATCGGATCAATACAAAGTTAAATAACTGTTTGATCGTTTTTCGTCTAGTTGCAGCCTGTTACAAATAATGTTGCCGACTTATTACTTATTTTTACAAATAAGTGTGATTTGATTGAATGTGCTTACATTCTTGCAGCGTTTAATCGAATAATATTGTTGAATAGAGGTCGTCAGTTATGAAAGCTGACAGAATGGCGGAACTAGTTGCTGAACTAATCTTAGCCTAAGTCTGTCATGAACGAATGACAGTACAAACACAACATTGGTAGAAGTCAAGGGTTGTTTCTAACAAGCACACAAATTATACAAAAAGTGGTGGGTCAAATTGTATTGACTCGTTATTATGGAAAATAAAATAAAGCTTTTGGAAAAAAAATCATTTAAAAACGGAATAAAAATCATTTTATTTTATTTTGCTTGCTCGCTTTTACATGTATTTATATACAATTGACCAGTCGCCAAATTATCGATCGCTCCGCCCACACAATCACGTGGTATAGTGATTGGAAAACTCCGACAAGCAGATCGCAATGATGGAGGATTAGGCGGGTGAAATCATATACTTTGTAATGATGTATCAGGATATTTTCTACAATATAAACTAATACAGCCGCAAAATAAAGCCGCAAAATAAACTAAAATGCTGTGTAAAACTTTAATACAATCATATATTCTGTAGAGAGAAATTGCGTAATCAAAATAAATGAGTAAACGAAAGACTGACTATCAGAAACGATTTATATACATATATAGGGAGCTGAATAAAGATCTCTTTTAAAAATGAACATTTATTTTATTATAATCTTGGATTTGTTTTAAACGGCCATAGGGCTATTTATATATAATTATTTTGATGAAGTATCCAATCCAAATGACGCATCTATATCAGTATGAATGAGTGCGTTTTTTCCGTTTATTAAAATGTATAGATCTCTGGTTTATTGTGTTATTTTCAAAAAGACACCGATTCCCTTTATTTAGATATAAATCAAATTATGAGTTAAACCATAACTTAATGTATGCCTAATTTCGTAGTTTCATTTACAGATAGTCTGATATGCATTTTTATATCATGTTTTTTTTATGCGAACCAGTTACAGTTCACTCTCGAAAAATGGAATGTTGGTTTTCCTGTGCTGTACACGAATATTTGAATGGAATTTATTAAGCATATAATGCATTTGTTTATAACTAAATCACCTTTATATGTTCATTGCAATGTTCACATTTCTCCCGTATCAATATAATGGAGTTTACACTTTACACATGAAGTCACTAAAGCTGGCTAAGCCGCGTTGAAAACACCTTTTGCTGTTGTTGTTTTTTTTTTAATTTAGTTAAAAACAATATTTAAGTTTATACTTTATGAATGTTTCCGTTGTTTATAATCCACAGAAAATAAATATGTTATTGGAAGTAATTAAACAGTTTTCCTTTCTTGTGTACAGTACCTAACAATGCATCAATGTTCCTATACATTCTGATGAACAAATACTGTTATTTATTAATTATCGACAATTACGCCGAGATTATTATAAAAAAAAACACGTGTGGCAATTATTAGGTTGCCCAAACTGCTTAATAATTAATATTGTGCATCAAACGGTTTAACACGTTTTAAAGAACGCACAACTGTTGTATCCATATTTATTTATTTTTTCATTACTCGTTCATATTTTCAAGAAAAATGAGTAAAATAATGTCTTTTTATACAGTGTGTATTACACCTACAATTTTTAATTATAATCAAACAGCAATGATCAGGCATTTAATATAAAATCAGTGTAAACCCTTAAAAGTTACGCTCATTCCATATTTACGATACGCTGTGTTTGTCGGACAAAATGGCGGCCAGATAAGCGCTGCTAAGGGGTGTGTAAAAATTCGATATCTGATTGGCTAATCGGAAAATTTGATTGACAGGTGGTGACTGGTTAATTAATGTGTGGCATCTGAATTTGATTTATCTATCGATGAAAACGTTGAATTTAAGAATGAATCACGTAAGCTTTTAATATCTATTGAACGTCGAACACTGAACATAGTTAACGTCTATGAAACAATTGAAATAAAACAATAATTAACACGCTGTCTATAATTGTCATCGAAAAAAGATTATAATGTTTTTGTTTTAAATAGTGAAATGGTAAAATCACAGAATACTACCGATTGCAAGATTGTAGACATTACCAACATGAAGGTGGCTTCGACTTCTTCACTTCTAAATGCATTTTTTTTAGGTAATTGACCAAAAGCCCACTAAAATGATACGCACATGCTATACACAAGGAAATTAATATATGGATTACATCGTTTGATTTTTCAATATTCTGCCTTCAGAAAAAGTAAACTCTGGGATTACTTGAAAATATATTTTCACCTTACATTTAAAACATTGTTTTGATCCAAGTGTATGTCTTTTTTAAGCATAAAAAAATCGCAATACAAAACAACAACTTTTTTAATTTCTGAACTTACTTATTATCGATATAAACTGGCAACTTTATCTCACTGACAACATACCAATAGCATAATGGTTGGAATGCTGCGTTTCTGAATATGAAATATAGTGTAATATTAATGTTGAGCAGGAATCTGACATGCACCTGACATCTGTAAGATTTCAGACAAAGTTCGTTAAGTCGCGTTGAACTGTTCAAAGTTGGAAATCGAACATATCTGGTATATATGAAACGGATAGTGTATACTTGTTTATAATGGATATTGTATTAGAACTGAGTAGATACATTTGTAATCTATTCATATGTTTGATCATACGTTGATATTACATCGATATCTACCTGATATAAAGATCCCTGATTTAACTTTTTATATCACGTCAACAGGGTTTTTATAATTCAATGTTTTGAGGTAGTCAAATTACACGGAATCGATAATAAAGAAATCATTATTTGGTGAAAATAAGATTCAGATTCAACAAAATAAACAAGTTTATACCAAAATGTAATATGTTTTAGATCCAAAAAGCAATTCAAACAGCAAAACAAAATTAATAAATAGTAAGCGCAAGTGCCCATGACGTCATGTTTAACACGTCAAACGTCCTACAACATTTCGTTCCCGCTAAAAATTAAGCGTCGTATCGAGTATATTTCATTATGCCATTTAAAATAGGGACGAATAGGTATGATAAACAGAAAACAGGATACTGCCCTATCCACAACCGATTACCAAACCGTGAGAAATATAATATACAATACAAACAAATATACAACAAACACACACGATAAATAAAACTGGGGTCCTTGCAGTCAATTGGACAAGTTGGAACTTTAACGTTTAAACCGGTTTTATAGAACTTTAAGATCAAACTAAACTTTAGTTTATGTGTTGTTATCCGATCTATTTGGCTAATGTAAGAGAATAAAGCTAAATTAGATTCAAAACACGATATAACATTAAATAACAATAAAAACGCAAATGTTAAATCAATGATCCAGATAAATTGTTTTAAAAATACACGCATAAACAATTTAATATTATGTCTGAAAAAAAAGAGTGTCATCATAATAATATTTTATAATGTTGTAAATCGATTTGGAAAAAAATATTGAAAAGTGAGTTACTTCTTATCATTTAGGACTATTTGCGAAGTACGAAACATACAATGTGCATATTCGATCCGGTAGGCAGACCGGCAAAAAACGTCTATTTTGTAATCAGTAAAAGTATATGTTTGTGCAGACAACAAGTACCTAACTGCACACAAGTGCGAGTTATCAAAAAAAAGTAGAATGTTTTTTTTTCGTACATTTCAGTTATCGATTTGACAAACAACGTTTTTATGCCGAGGTGAGACTAGTTGTAATTTATTTGTTTAACGCACACGTAAAAGACTTCACAAATATTTTATACTTCATTAAGACTCAATTTGTTTGTTGCGTTTATGCCAACTGGATGGATATATATGTATTTATGATAATAATATACTTTCGGCATTGATTGCCGATATACCGTTAATTACATATGCCGCACTATACAAAGCCTGTTCTAGGGCAAAGCTGTGTTAAGCCTAAATTAGGAAGACACTGCCAGAAACCTTTCCAGGAGATAAACTATTTTCTTTAATAGAATTAACCGATGGTATAAGTTGGTTTCAGTAGATCACCGATGTTAATTTACGAGTGTTCAGAGAAAATAATGTTTTCACGAGTAGTGCAACAGAAAAATAAGTGTTTCCTGTGGTCACGAGTGGTTTAAAATCGCTAATTTATGTAAATATTTTCAGATGCATTGAAATAAATGTTATCTAAAAATACAGATACATTTATAGAGTGCAACAAAATAATAAGTATGATACAGTATGATAAAGCACTCGTCTGACATTTTGTACTAAATGTATCATACTCAAAATAACGAGAGATCTTGGAACTGTCAAAGCGACTTGGCAAATTTCAACCAGACACTGTACAGATGGTTTATCGGAATTCCATCTGTATTCATATTTTCAGAATGTATGCTCTATTGCATGAACGCAGCATACCGATAAGTGTTGTGTTAAAATCAAACTAAATAGAAGGTCAGTGCCAAACTGCATCAACTTATTCAGTCATCTTATATAGTCTGTTATTGTTAAATAGTACATTTAGTGTATAACATACTCACAACTTATACTCATACAAACCTGATACTATATGTTTATGTTTCAATTTAATGTCATCGTTAATTCCTTAACGTGTCTGTCGTCTGTATCTTTTTTGTAAAGTGGTGTTCGACATTCAAAGCATGAGTTGTTCCAATGTGCTGGCATTTCATTGAAAGATTTAACATTTGTTTATATATTTAACATTTGTTTATGTATTTGGCATGAGTTGTTCCAATGTGCTGGCATTTCATTGAAAGATTTAACATTTGTTTATATATTTAACATTTGTTTATGTATTTGGCATGAGTTGTTCCAATGTGCTGGCATTTCATTGAAAGATTTAACATTTGTTTATATATTTAACATTTGTTTATGTATTTGGCATGAGTTGTTCCAATGTGCTGGCATTTCATTGAAAGATTTAACATTTGTTTATATATTTAACATTTGTTTATGTATTTGGCATGAGTTGTTCCAATGTGCTGGCATTTCATTGAAAGATTTAACATTTGTTTATATATTTAACATTTGTTTATGTATTTGGCATGAGTTGTTCCAATGTGCTGGCATTTCATTGAAAGATTTAACATTTGTTTATATATTTAACATTTGTTTATGTATTTGGCATGAGTTGTTCCAATGTGCTGGCATTTCATTGAAAGATNGTGGTATCTTTAATGCATACCATTTCGTTGAAAAGTATAACTGTCTTGAAGCTAGGGCATAATGCTATAATAAAGAGCATTTCTTAACTGATGAGACGATACGCATTCATATTACTAATACGCAGTTTTGTTTATCGCAGTCATCTTCTATTCAGTTTTGACTACATGTTTTGCATCAAATAAATTCGCATACAAATGTTTATTCATTTTAAGTTTATTTTATCATAACAAACTATATCATATTCATATATGTGAGGCCAATAAATGAACCATATATTTGTCGAAATAACGTAACAAGAACATTACTGAATGTGGTCTATCTTCCGTGCGTTTTCCTTGTACAATAAGTTCGGCGCAGAGAAAGAATATCACGAGCGCAGAAAATGTATTACTTTAATTGGCCAAGTAGGTTTACTTTACGCTCATACAATAGACGAAACATAACGGAGATATGTCTTGTCGATTTTCAAAACATAAACGAACGCTGCGTTTAATACGATTCAGAGTTTTGTCTTACCAAATACCGAGGCGTATATTTACATCATGAAAACATTCGCTTAAGAATATATTGTTATAAGTCCCAATACGGTCACTAGTACTAACTAGTGACCGTATTGGGACTTATAACAATATATTCTTGGTGTCTTAATGGCATGTCAAATATATCCTTTATATGAACTGGGTTTTTATTTCAGGAATATACGTCTATTTATTTTATACTACACAACTCATTCATAACTTAAGTTTGGCATGCGATCTCATATAATGGACCCAGGCTATTTTCAGATAATTATAATAAATCAGAAATTATATCTATAGTGTCTGAGGAGGTTATGGAATAACAAACTTGCAAAAAAATAAACGATTTGCATATTTACTATATTTATTATCTTAATATTTCTTTGAACCAAACCTAACTAATAACTGTACGCTGGAAGAAAACACTGAACTGTTGATATACGATAAAACTGTGCACTGTGAAATCACAATGTACGAAAAACGAAAGGCCGTTTTTAAACAAATACAAATTATCGGGATCTAGTGAAATAACAGTAAAATGTATAAAAGGTCGTTTGCTATTGTGTCACTTTACATGTACACAATATATAATTGTATGTTTAACAACGACTATACCCTGTGTGCTCGAAAAAGCTAAATCATACCGATACCCAAGGGGCTGATCCAAATGTTGCAACATATTATAGAGACATAGCACTTCAAAATATAATAGATAAAATAAATTCATTAATTACCTTAATTCGTCTGTCCTAATGGACGGAACAACACGAAATAATATTAGAAGTAAGTTTAGCTATCAGAAAGGAAAAGAACTAACAACTTATTGTATTATACAAACTTTAATAAAGAACGTTATATAACTTAGTATAATAATATACTACGCCATGGAGTAAATCAAAGCAACTGTGGATCATCTGTTATTTGTAAGGTGTTCTTTAACGATACAGAAAGTAATCTTAACTCAGATTTTAAGATGTTAATGATATATTTAACCTAATAAATTGAAACTTTTTCTTATACTTTACGAAAACGATAACGTTTTATGCAGTCCTTGCTCAATGACATGTAAGCATACTGCAACACAATGGAAATTAAAGATAATAACATCAAAAACAAAAAAATGCTATCCGAAAAAAGCATCAGACATACAAAAACGATTGCATCCTTCATATATTGCAAACGGTATGTGAAACATACGAAAAACAAACACAAACATACATATATAAATATCCCGTTCAAATATATTCCGCACAAGAATAGCGACATTTTTATGAAAACAGTGCAGAAAAAAGCAACATACCTTATAGGATAAGGCGAAATTTGCTAAATACCACCGCATTGACACCAACCAATAATCATGTTTCGATACGGAATAACAATTTATCGACATGTTAAGCCTCAGTTTAAACTATATAGAGTATGTGTACTATAATTATGCCCTGTTCAATGAGAAAAATCGGACTCATGGAAGTCAAGCCTTATAAGTATAACATGTTTTGTGTTAGTTACATGGAAGTCAAGCCTTATAAGTATAACATGTTTGTGTTAGTTACATGGGAGTCAAGCCTTATAAGTATAACATGTTTGTGTTAGTTACGGTTTAGTCAAGCCTTATAAGTATAACATGTTTGTGTTGGTTACATGGGAGTCAAGCCTTATAAGTATAACATGTTTTGTGTTAGTTACGGTTTAGTCAAGCCTTATAAGTATAACATGTTTGTGTTAGTTACGGTTTTGTCTAATACACCTGTGCTACTTCAATATTAAATGATTAACATTAGTGTAATATATTGCACAACGCTTAATGATTGCATGCATATCTCCACTTTATTCCCGCTACTCCTGAACGTATTATATGGACGCCACTTATGGCTAAATGTCATCAGCCTTTTGACATTAAAAATTAATGGGAAAAAGTCTATAAACACACCACTTAGTGTAAACACCCATGTAAATATATCTTCATTGCTTTAAAGCAAGAATAGTTTTAAATCGTTTTATTTACTCAAAGAATGTTTTGCGAAAAACATCGTACACATGTTGATAATAATGTTTTGCATTTAAAATAATGAATACAATAGTGGTTTATTTTCCTTACCCGACTTTATTTAACAATTTCAAACATTTTGGCTTATAACTTAAGAAACAAACATTAAATGATACATGTTGTCATAAATTTTTGTGTAACAAACCAAAGAGTATAATAATAGGTTTGTGCTTGGTTAATGTCAATTTAACATGCTCGCATTCCATTATGTGTAATAAAAACAAGCAATACCATCTAAGCAGTTCCTAGCACTTTCATGATCATTACGATTTTTAGGATTAATGATATTGATAACAATCTAATAAACTAAAATTAAGGCTGAAATAACATTAAGATGCTTTAACTAATGTTGATGTTATATTAATGGCATCGTAAACTTTAAGGTTGATTGATTAGAATAAATTAATACGTCGCATTATAAGCTCAATTGTTCTAACCATTTGATAGGATCTAAAATAATTGCTGATACAAGTAACTGTTGCAGCGGTAACTTGCATTAAGATAACAGGTAAATAAACTTGTTATATATATATATACCATAACACATTTTAAGTATGTGTGTTGATTTGAAATAGAATTATCTGTTCATTTCGTTAAATGGAAACTGGAAGTGAATATGAAAGAAAAAAACAACATAAAATAGCAACTCAAAGCTTAAAACGGTACTGTATCAATAAAAACAATAGTAAAAATAAATATAAATATGAATGTGAAAGAAAAATATGTAATGAAACATCGTGCCTGCCTACTGTAAATGACAATTGTAGAGCATAATTGTAACACATTGTTTAACTGTTTCAATCACAACATTTAAATTTAAAAAGCAGAAAAGTCTGATTATATTTACTGAGACATAGCCACTGGTACCTTTTTAAGTGTTATGTTTTTACTAGAAAATAACACAACAATATATTGAAATACACAGTCGAGTTGTTAGGAATGACTTGTCTGTGATTACACTATTACGCACTATTACACTATTACGCCAGTGTTCTTTGCCCCTTGAAACCTTTGTATATCCACCAAAATAATCAAATTTGAGTGGATATTTACATAGTTATGATCATTAATAGGTCTTGGCGGCCATCTTAGCGGCCATCTTGAAAAAAAAACTTTCCTGAGGTCCAATTGTGGTAAACTTTTAATCTGTTTTTAAGGACCTTCTACCCTACCAGGATCTGTTAAAATACCTTTTGTAGCATTTTTTTGGGGTCAAAGTGTATATTGACCCTAATATTTTGGAGGTTCGCTAGTTTTTAGAAATTTTTCTTGCAATCTCATTAATATTCATAGATATGCAAATGTACTAGTTTGCATATTTAACTGCTATATATATAATGTAGTATTAAATACTGTCTAAATAGCTAAAAAAGCTAGTATAATTCTCAAATATTTTCTGCAAAATTGGTTCTACAAAAAAAAAGTTTGGTGTTAAAATGAAGATTATGATTATTAACTATATATATATATATATATATAAAGATTCGCTTAAAAGGTGGTATTGAGAACAAAAAAACACGTAACTTCATTAAACTTCCCGGTAGACACTGCATTCACAAGAAAAATCCTTCCAGATCTGGAAGGATATCTAATATGTAACGTGTTGAACTTCGTAGTTTATGCAAATCCGTGTTATCTTCTTCATTATCCCCACGCTTTTAAAAGCATGGGGATATTGTGGTTATCTCCGCTACCTGTCCGTCCGTCCTGGCCACTATCTCCTCCTACATTATTAGCACTAGAACCTTAAAACTTACACACATGGTAGCTATGAGCATATGTGCGACGGTGCACTATTCGGAATTTTGATCTGACCCCTNTTATAATAAAACAAGCGGTATATTGTGGGGAAAAAAAGAAAAATAATAATAAACCCTAACCCATGACATTCAGTTTGTGAGCCCTACAATGATCAACTGCACTACCATGATAGCTGTTTATATATTTCGCTTGCCGGAAGCAAATATTTTATTGATACCCTCGTTTTAACACCTTTTCCTTACGGACAACATCGAGTGACAGGCAAAAAATAATGAGGGCCAGGTTTATTCTATAATGTTCAGAGGCATATAGACGATTGTTAGCTCTACATTACATGCCGTCATCATAATTAGGTGTGCTCACAACTATTAGTATGTGATAATATTGGCTGAACATATTTGTACGTAGTGTAGCAAAATCTTCTAGGTGCAGTGTCGTTCTTAATTGCGTCTTCTTCTATGTGCAAGTACTTAACTAAAACAAACCCTGAGTTAATAACAACGGGGGTTTGCATTTTTAGCAGCCAGAAAAAATGAAATGTATTAAATCAGAACCTTATTACAATAGAAATTTAATTAGTTCGTACTGTACGCATTCAAGTATGTATTGCCGACATGCCGGTTATATAATTCGTCACACTGAATAGAGGCTAGTATAGGACTTAACCTAGTTTAGCACCGTGATTAATTTGGAGGACAAGGCCATAGACAATGCCTCTCCAGGAGGGAAATTCTTTAAGATATCTGCTCGATCTAAGTTGTATTATAAGGAATATATAATATATATCAATGCAAAGATATCTGGGATTTAAACCAGTTTGAAGTTATGTCGAGCCAAACTTTGCAAATAATGTATTAAAGGGACTGTAAACCACGAATGATGAAAAAAGAAAAGTTCTAAAAATACCGTTTTTTTTTTACAATTATTAGTTTACTTTGATTAAAATATAACGACTGGTATATAACATTACTTGAAAAAAGTAGTTTTTTTTATTTTAACTTTATTTTTGTATTCATTTATTTTTACTAGGTATGCAAGTCAGGTAACTACCAGTTAACTATGAATAACGCAAGTAGATTGATCTTCATCGTCACTTGGTAAACCCATGAATGCAAATTGTGCATGCGTAGTGAATTGTATATATTTTATATATAAAATGATCAAATTACTTGCATTATTTATAGTGTGTATATCGTTATGTCACCTATTTTCGCGATGTACTTTCGATTTCACATCGCGAACTTTTATTACCGAATATACTGAAAATATTAACTTTTTATCAAGTAATGTAATACACCAGTCGTGATATTTTAATCAATATAAACTAATAATTGTAAAAAAATACGGTAATTTTGAACTTTTCTTTTTTCGTCATTCGTGGTTTACAGTCCCTTAAAAGCTCAAGTTATAATAAATGCACATTGACGTCATATCAATGCAACTTAAAACATTAAAAGTATAAATTTACACATAATAATATAATTCAATCAAAGTACAATATTCATTACTCATTAGTTTTTGTACTGCAGCAACAGAATCGCATCGAGACACAAAGTACCTATGAGTAGTAAATGTAAAATTGATGTTAATCACACTGCATTGCATTCATACGTAAACATGTCAATGCCCTGAGAGGATTTCACCCTTGTTTCCGTTTGGAATCGTTGACGAGAGGTAACATCCACATGATGAAAATTGCATCTAGCGCATAATGGCGACAGGTAACATCCACATGATGATAATTGCATCTAGAGCATAATGAGCACATCAAGGTCGCGTATACTGCTCACATCATCTTTTCCCAAAGTCTAGTTTACATGTTTCTGTTGGTTTCTTAAGAAAACTTATAGGAACACCAGAAGCTGGTGTGCAGTAATGTTATATCCAACATTTGTTTTTGATTATAATGTTAACTGGTTAACTGATAAACGGCGAAATAACCACGTTTTGGGATTTTGTTTAACATTTGTTAAGAAGAGTCATTAAAATAGAAATCTGCTTTTGATAATCGGCAAATGCCTGTATGTGAGACATGGATTCAAGCTAGGTTAATTTCCTTACAAATAAGTAAAAACACATTGATATGCGATGCATAACTTCCGAAAATAGCAAACAAAAGTATAAGTATCGTCGAACAGATTATTGCTATTAATTGTACATTCATTGGTCTGTCTTTGAATATTCATAATTCTAATGTCCAATTTCTATCTGAAGAACCACAAAATACCAGAAATATATACATAAAAGTACAAACGTCTTTTTTATTGTATACATGAACAATTCACCATGTAATCGTACATTTCTTTATTTCATTTAAGAATGGACAACTAAATTAAGCAACCCATCTTGCTAATTAAACCTAACGATGTGCGAAAGACACCAATCAGGCAATACGCTACTTGTGTTCCATTTCAAACTCAAATTTAGCTCGTTGACATCTTCTTATTTATATGAATGACTTTGATTTCATCGTTTCATAAATAAAGGCTCATAGATTGTAGCGCACTATATGATTATAGATTTTAGCGCATTTAGCGCATACAATTTTGCATATACAAGTACGAAATATGTTCACGAACACCTGTTTGTACTAGATATATAACACGTGTTTACAGGTTATATAAGACCTTGATAATTTCAAGGGAAGTTATAACAGGACAACCTGATATTTTACAGATGGTTAATGGATGATCAATCTGTCTGCGTAACATTGATATTTATACTGTAAGTTACCGCTCGTTAATATGTTTTCAGTATCACGGTAGAACGTCAGTGCCAGTCCGTATCAGTTAAGTCATGGTAATGTGAAGGTAAATGGTGTATGTATACGTATGTGTTTTGTGTAATCTTTTTCAGAATTATATGTATATATAAATATTAATTTAAACACACAAGTAAACACAAATCACTTACAGCTACTAATTAAAGTTATAAATGGACTTGTTTATGTTTATTTTTTAATGTGTGTTTTATGCGTTCTCAATTCGGTAACCCTTACCTTAAAGCTTCTACATTAAATTTCAATGTCAATATGCCTCAGGTCATGATTCAGTTTGGTTAAAATTGATAAACATCAAAATTTTGTTTGAGTCGGAAGTATATAAAACAATAACCGCATATGAAGTTATATAAATATTGCAAGCAGTGTAATAAGTGCTTTGACAAGCCATCGAATTGTGTTTACGAAGAAATACATGTAGTTAGATACTGTGTCATATTGTCTTAATGCTACAAAACAGATTTGTATTTAACCAAAATGTGAAGAGCGATGAAGCTTTATATGGTTGTAAAAAAACGTATACAATAACGGCGGATGCTAAATGATGGTTTTAAACAGCGAACATGTCTTCATCAGTGAAATAAAAATGAATTGACAAATGTTCTTTATTCCTTTTTTATAGTCTCAACTAATTTTGAATATATTCTTCATGTTCATTTATGTCTCGTTTTCTTGTTGTTAAAAAGAAAAACGCTGTAGCAAAATTAGTTTCATAAACCAGGTGTATTGAAACCAATTCTGATATCATTACAGTTTTGAAATCAAACAGATATATTTACATGGCAAATAAGCATCGGGCATTTTGTTATATGTGATATTGAATGGGGCACCTATATGTATGTATATTTTTGTGTAATCAAATCCTCAACAAATAAACATACTCACGAATAATCGTAAACATTCGTTATTTTTCAAATGAATCACTCTTCTTTTACACAACTTATTTTATTGAAAAGTTCCGTTATCTTGTAACACAGACATAATTGAATGGTTGGTTGAGATTCATTTACAAATGTACTTTATGATAAGACGATTGACATTCATTGCAGTTTATAGAGTTTCGTTTATCGCAAGCATCAATCATTTCGTTCGATATTTTGATTACAAAGAACATTTAATATTTGTATTAGATATGGTCTAAATTAAAAAATATTTACTAAAACAATTGCAATATAACACACAATATTCAAGTGATTTTGCATTAAATAAACTCATTTGTTTTCCGGAATATTAAATGAAAAGAAATAAAACAGCATATGACGGAATATATATTTTCAGAACAAAAATATATATTATGTATATTTATAGCAAAACAATAACATTGCGTGTACTGATACTAGATGAACTGTTTTCCTGTTGCAAAACAAAAACATCAAAAAGGTGAACTTTGATAGTTAATGAGTACTTAATACGATGCATGGTATTTGTTTAAACAAACGAACACTAGTAATTCATCATCAAACGAGGTCCTTTATTATTTGTTTTACATTTAAAAACACGAACATTGTAATAAATATCGTATCCTTTACAATTGTACATGGATGGACGGAATGTTCCTTGGTTTGTATTATTATTGCGGAAAAAATGTCAACAGTAATCGCTGATTATTCTTAACATACACTTAGCAAATATATTCATTACAATATTAATATTTATGTGTTTCGAATGTATATATCATGCTTACCGATAAAATCACACAAAAACCTATTAGGAATACGTTTGATCATATCATAACTCATTCCGTTATGAAACATAATTGGAATGTAAACAATATATACGTATACATGGACTATATATGCTATATATTATGCATGTATATTCATGGGGCATGATATTTAGCAAAACTGTGCATATAACTATATTTATGTATGGAAAATATGTTATGTTTTAAATGGTTTATTGTAAGTAGTGTATGTAAGGGGTTGAGTTTTTTACATACTACATGCTGGAATAACAAAGAAAACCAGAAACATTGTCAGGAGGGACATTCTTGACGAAAGCAGCCAGTCTTTTAATTTAGGCAAGTAAAATATAGGACCATACATATAGCAAAACATTTAAAAAAAAAAAAAAGATTCAAGCGGGGATCATTGCCTTGAAAGTGACCATGTACTTCACACTTAATCACAAAACAAAATAGTGTAAGTAAACAGTAACTTCATAGCATTGTAATTTAGATTAAACGACAATAGACGAAACTTTTCAATTGATTTTATTGCAATTACCTTAATGAATGGTTTAGTATTCACCAGAGCAGCAGACTTACACCTATATGAGGCATGATAAAATGAAATACACACAAGTGTCATTCTTTACAAGATTTCTGACCACAGCATCCTTGAATATAAATTAAACGAAACTTTGCTTTTAGCAATATCCCAGAAATGGATGATTTTTGTTGCGTGTGCTTCAACAATATTTCGCAAATGCTCCGATTTCTGGAAACGCTCTGGAATGTTGAACTTCCTTTTGGCCCATGCCTGTTAAGAATGGATAAAAGTACACTTCTCTTCAAGAAGATTCTTCATAATACCGAAGTTTTCGCGCGTTCTAGTGCAGCAATTTTACAGGTAATTGCCTAAAATATTTGTGATGATGTAGGTCAAACCTTATAGAATAATTTGTTTGAGTTGCAACAGCCCAGTGTTTAGTTGAACCTAAAAAGAGGATAGAGAAAACATTAGTACATACATGTTTTATACACATTATGTCATTCCAAGACATTTTTTAGTCAAGTGTATACATGTATGCAGTTTATTGATTGAAATACTGTACCTAAATGCTTTAATTATCTCCCTTAATAGGCTCATATAAGTGTCAGTAAAACCTAGAGTAAGGAAACCAAATAAGTATTTGCCATGAATATAAACATTTCTGCAAAGTAGGGTGAAAATAATGCAATTTTTTATCTTGATATCATAATAACTATGTTGAAATTGTTAGCATTAAATCTTAAAAAGCACAATAATATTTAAAAGGGGAATATACATGTTGCATTATAATTCATTTTTTGAATTTTACTACATCATGCTTCATTATTAAAACACAGCTGATTTTAAATGGTATACATGTTAATATTAAAGCGTTATAATACTGAAGTACTCACAAGTACGAATAAAAAAAATGTGTAGTCATGGTTCCATACTTTCGAATGGTGTCCAGGCCGCGCGTTGCTTACATCAAACCACATACATGTGTATGTTCACCGGACTCATACTTGCACGTAAACAACTTCTGTTCTATCATACACTACTTTTTAGGATTGTATCCGTTTGAAAATAATTGACGACAGGCAGAAAACACATGATGAAAGTGCTTGTATAGTTCAACCACATGATACAAAATCGCTGGTATATTCCACTCCCACATGGTTCTCTGTCTGCCCAAGGACGAGATCACGTACATCAGTATCTTTGTTGTGCATTAAAGCGAATATTTATCAAGCTTGTCCGGGCACAGACCAAGCAATATAGAATCTATCAGGTTTAAAACAGAAGAGCAATATTACGTCGGCAACTGCTAGACCGCTAACTCGATAATTTTAAATATTTGAATTAAAATATACAAAATATTGTATTTAATCTGCTATTTAAAATAGCATATTACTTACGGAAATAATAGAGAAAGAACAATAATTGTATAATATAAAATATATGTGTGTCCAGAAAGCATTTTGGCAAGAACAACTGGAGGAGCATAAAGCATGATGCATCGATTTTGAGATTAAAGTGGGAAGCCGTTCAATCCGCTTGTCATTTCTTTACGATATATCCTAAATTTAATCTCAAACCTCGCATTACGTCGTTTCAAAACGGACGTAGCAATGCTTCCAATCGTTTAAAATATCCGAGATAATATTAGAATGTATAACATCTACATTTCATGTGAGTGAACAAGTTGTGTAAAACAGCTTAGCCAACAAATTATATGAACGTGATAACAAACTCATTTGCGTAATGACTGCTAAATATATCAGAATGTATGCGAAATGGAGGAGCTGACATTTACAAATGGTTATGTAATATCGCACGTTTACAACTATCATTTATATACATATACAGTTTATATAATGCATCCCGGTTAACATACCCTAACGAAAGCCATTTATTGGTCAATGCCACAATTCATTTTTTATTATTTTAACGTGTTCCGTGTTTCCTCTCTAATGGGAATAATATACCTTATTCGGAACTTAATTTATCCCTATGTTCACAAAACGCTTTATTGTGTTAGTGCCCTCGTGTTAGATCAATATTCACATTTTCAAAAATGATTTGAAGAGACTGATATAATGAAATGTCAAATTAAGCACTTAATATACAACAAACATCTCCTAAGGCCATTATTTTGTCACTCATATAAATTAACGGAAAAAAAAACAGTTTCACTGAAATCCGAAGAAAAAACTAGTTTAACTCTTTTACCGTGTGTTACAAATCAAAGATTAATCGCATATTCATTTATATGATATAAAGTATATTTTGGCAGGACATGTCGGTAGGTTTCTAAATATGTAAACAAAAAACACCATGCGGAAAGAAAACGAACCGCATAAGATAATAAAGGCCCATGTTCATGATACTAAATTGCGTTGCACTGACGGTATCTTTATTTTATATGGTTAACGTCCATGAAATAAAAATATTATGACAAACAAAATGTAATCAAATTATATTTTCTTTCAATAAACAATGAACTTGTCCAATGATTAAAAATAACAAATAACTGGAAACAATTCATATCTATTTTAAAAATCAGATAAATACTATGAACATAATTGTACCTTTTGGTATTTACTTGTTTATAAACTACGAGGAGACGGCAAATTGAATGCATTTCTACCCAGCATGTTTGTATTATTAGAGCTACCAATCGCTACGGTACGAACTGCTATGTACATTCTGCATATATCCACATTAAACAAACATGCATTAAATGTAAGAACACAATTCTGCAACGGGTATTAGCTTCCCTCTTGCATTAGCGAGGAAACGGTAATAGAACACTCGGATAGTATGCAAAATATGATAACTTATATAGAATAGCAATGGTCATTTACGCAGGAACATGGACACCTCGAACAAGTATGCAGTGTATTGTTTGTGTTGTAGAAAGAAAATCACATTCAAACGTAGTTTTTTCATTTTTTTTAGCTGCGACCTTTTGAAAATGTTTTTCTATAATTCCACATTTAAACTGCTTATCAAAGATTCGCCCATTGCGTTTCCAATACATTCAACAGCAATTCAAAATATATTTAAATCTAACAACAATGCCGATTATTTATATTTGCATTTTTTTTAAGTGCCCTTATAAAGAATAGGCGATACAATTTCCCTCCTATGAATAAATTATATATATATA
>VMBQ01000186.1:315771-326512 GCA_007657795.1 Dreissena rostriformis
AACAACAACAACACTGTTTCGCTTTTGGTGGACGTTTCGCAAACGTTAATGCTTACACATGGTTATTTGAGAGATAGATTGTAACAAAAAATGAGGATGTGTTAAAATTTGTCATTTCATACAATATTTTATTTAACTAGTAACTATAAATATATAAATGATTGTGGTGTTTTTATTTTAGATTATTCACGTTGTCATTAAAACTGTTTTAAGAAACTAATTGTGATATATGTAACACATGAATTTACTTTTCTCGAATGTTATGTCAGCATCTGATGTAATGCCTTACGATTCATCATTTTGGTAATATTTTAATGAATGTTCTAAAGCTATTCTGAAGAGTGCCTTTCTACACAGTATAAATTGCACACGTTAAGTGCTTTGGTTCGGATTAAGTGAGATTTCTTTAAATTGGCTTATTTCCTTTAAATTATATTTATTGCCATTTCGCCTTTAAACAGCCATCTTTAAGGCCAATTTTCAAGTGATAGATTGCTTTTTATAAATACGCTATAATCCAATATTGTTTTACATTTACATCGTTGGATAATAATACCAAAATAGCCACACATTTATGTTTTGTTTGATCAGATACAAATTATTAAAACTGAAGTGTATTTAACATCTACATTGTTTTGTTCCAGAATGACTGGTTTCTTTAAATGTTATTTGACAACATCATGCTTTCTTTGCCACGACGATTGTCTCCATTAAACATTGATTAATCTTAGAAGTGAATACTGCAATTTGTGCAATTGCAAGCATGGGAACTGTACTAAAACATGCAGGGAAATTTGTAATGCGATACTTATTGACTTTTGTAATTTGTGACTAAACAAAATTATGGATCTCAAAATTAATATTTTAAACACCCTTTTTGCATGAAATGAATCAACTCAGATGGCAGATGTTTTTTTTGTCGTTTTGTGTACTTAATCTTAAACCTTCATATTGATAAATACTGTAATGTAATCTTATTGATCATGGATTTGTCAGTTCAGGAATAACTATTTTCATGTTTTAAAGATGTGCTCGACTTTTGAAACGAACATTCCGTTGCTGTTCCATTAATGTATATTTTAATATTATATCAGCGTCTCTTCTATTCTGTCCCTTTATTTTATAAATGAAATATATGCACGATGACGGGCAAGTATTGCTCCAATCCTCGACTGGACATTGTCTCTCATGCAGCGGAAACATGAATGTTTTAATATGAACGCATATGTTATCTGAAATAGCTATTCTTTCAAACAGTAAATGCGATGAGAAGAATCATGTGCAAAAAGCATATTACCAGTATCAGTAACAGTGATCGTAAGAAAAAAACACAGCTTATCTTACCGCTCTGATTAAATTCTAGGTCAGATCTTCTATTCAGTTTAATCAGTATCAGACAAGTATATAATACATGTGTATCTTAGAAAGGTATGCACAATGTTTCCACCACATGCCTCTTTATGTGTATATTTAATGAGTTTCGCTCTTATGATGCACCGGTTGTATTGCAGCTATATAAGATAACATGGGCGCACGGCAGGACATATCGCACGCAATTAAACAGTCATGTTTATAATACCCTGTTTAAAGTCGCATCACTTTAAATTTTTTTGTCGAGGAGAAGCTGTTGTAAAAAAAAGCTTTTAGCAACACAGCAACATCTACAACAAAACACACGCAAAACAATGTAAAAGCACTTATAACAGTTGTAGCATACGTTTGAAGGATTCGACTTGTTGTTACGAGATCTCAGGATTATACGTTCTCTGATAAATAAACCAATGTTTGTCATTTAATATCAAATGTAAAAATACACGATACTTTAAGGAGCTTGTGAAAAGTACATCTGTTTGGAATCTGACATGACTTATTGTATTTTTAAATGTATTGAAGTGCTTTTTGTTATTCTTATTTTAGGACACGAAGTTCTGTTTTTAGACATTTCCATTTGTATGATTGACACGCAGTGTCTTTGACTGATACGATTAACGATCGCATGTCTCAAGGGTTTTGTTTGCAGCGCACATTGGCTAGTGTTCCTGTTTTAATAATTCAATAAATTATTATTGGCCTTTTCTTCATGATTTTACAAAATTAAACGTTGGGATGGTTTCAATTGTGAGAGTTCTATTCAGTATTAAACTAGTCAATAGTAACACTATCACAGCGTGACATCAAAACACAACTTTAATTTAGCATAAAGTACATTTGGCTGAGCTACAATTTCTATGTTTTATCAATATTGTAAATAAGATTGATGCTTTTTATTATCGTACCACCACGTAAGTTCTGAATGATATCGCATGTAATTTTCGTATAAAACAATGCAAGTATATATAAATAAATATATATATGTAAATATATTTATTTATATATACTTGCATTGTTTTATACGAAAATTACATGCGATATCATTCAGAACTTACGTGGTGGTACGATAATAAAAAGCATCAATCTTATTTACAATATTGATAAAACATAGAAATTGTAGCTCAGCCAAATGTACTTTATGCTAAATTAAAGTTGTGTTTTGATGTCACGCTGTGATAGTGTTACTATTGACTAGTTTAATACTGAATAGAACTCTCACAATTGAAACCATCCCAACGTTTAATTTTGTAAAATCATGAAGAAAAGGCCAATAATAATTTATTGAATTATTAAAACAGGAACACTAGCCAATGTGCGCTGCAAACAAAACCCTTGAGACATGCGATCGTTAATCGTATCAGTCAAAGACACTGCGTGTCAATCATACAAATGGAAATGTCTAAAAACAGAACTTCGTGTCCTAAAATAAGAATAACAAAAAGCACTTCAATACATTTAAAAATACAATAAGTCATGTCAGATTCCAAACAGATGTACTTTTCACAAGCTCCTTAAAGTATCGTGTATTTTTACATTTGATATTAAATGACAAACATTGGTTTATTTATCAGAGAACGTATAATCCTGAGATCTCGTAACAACAAGTCGAATCCTTCAAACGTATGCTACAACTGTTATAAGTGCTTTTACATTGTTTTGCGTGTGTTTTGTTGTAGATGTTGCTGTGTTGCTAAAAGCTTTTTTTTACAACAGCTTCTCCTCGACAAAAAAATTTAAAGTGATGCGACTTTAAACAGGGTATTATAAACATGACTGTTTAATTGCGTGCGATATGTCCTGCCGTGCGCCCATGTTATCTTATATAGCTGCAATACAACCGGTGCATCATAAGAGCGAAACTCATTAAATATACACATAAAGAGGCATGTGGTGGAAACATTGTGCATACCTTTCTAAGATACACATGTATTATATACTTGTCTGATACTGATTAAACTGAATAGAAGATCTGACCTAGAATTTAATCAGAGCGGTAAGATAAGCTGTGTTTTTTTCTTACGATCACTGTTACTGATACTGGTAATATGCTTTTTGCACATGATTCTTCTCATCGCATTTACTGTTTGAAAGAATAGCTATTTCAGATAACATATGCGTTCATATTAAAACATTCATGTTTCCGCTGCATGAGAGACAATGTCCAGTCGAGGATTGGAGCAATACTTGCCCGTCATCGTGCATATATTTCATTTATAAAATAAAGGGACAGAATAGAAGAGACGCTGATATAATATTAAAATATACATTAATGGAACAGCAACGGAATGTTCGTTTCAAAAGTCGAGCACATCTTTAAAACATGAAAATAGTTATTCCTGAACTGACAAATCCATGATCAATAAGATTACATTACAGTATTTATCAATATGAAGGTTTAAGATTAAGTACACAAAACGACAAAAAAAACATCTGCCATCTGAGTTGATTCATTTCATGCAAAAAGGGTGTTTAAAATATTAATTTTGAGATCCATAATTTTGTTTAGTCACAAATTACAAAAGTCAATAAGTATCGCATTACAAATTTCCCTGCATGTTTTAGTACAGTTCCCATGCTTGCAATTGCACAAATTGCAGTATTCACTTCTAAGATTAATCAATGTTTAATGGAGACAATCGTCGTGGCAAAGAAAGCATGATGTTGTCAAATAACATTTAAAGAAACCAGTCATTCTGGAACAAAACAATGTAGATGTTAAATACACTTCAGTTTTAATAATTTGTATCTGATCAAACAAAACATAAATGTGTGGCTATTTTGGTATTATTATCCAACGATGTAAATGTAAAACAATATTGGATTATAGCGTATTTATAAAAAGCAATCTATCACTTGAAAATTGGCCTTAAAGATGGCTGTTTAAAGGCGAAATGGCAATAAATATAATTTAAAGGAAATAAGCCAATTTAAAGAAATCTCACTTAATCCGAACCAAAGCACTTAACGTGTGCAATTTATACTGTGTAGAAAGGCACTCTTCAGAATAGCTTTAGAACATTCATTAAAATATTACCAAAATGATGAATCGTAAGGCATTACATCAGATGCTGACATAACATTCGAGAAAAGTAAATTCATGTGTTACATATATCACAATTAGTTTCTTAAAACAGTTTTAATGACAACGTGAATAATCTAAAATAAAAACACCACAATCATTTATATATTTATAGTTACTAGTTAAATAAAATATTGTATGAAATGACAAATTTTAACACATCCTCATTTTTTGTTACAATCTATCTCTCAAATAACCATGTGTAAGCATTAACGTTTGCGAAACGTCCACCAAAAGCGAAACAGTGTTGTTGTTGTTTTTTTTACTATAATTTATAGCGGGATATGTCCAACAATCGTTCCACTCGTTACTCGTTCTAGTTGAAAAACAAACAATACCATTTGAGGATTCAGTTACCAGTGACACATAGTTGAATGCAATGTCATGGTTTAAAAACAATATTAATTACCATAATCATCCTTAGCAAAAACTAATATGATACACTTCCTTAAGCATTTTAACAATCTTTACCATAATGCTTCTCAAATGGTATATGAGTGCCATTAAACGCAAAACAAATGTCTCAATACGGAGGAATATTCATTTAAAATTGGAAATCTTTCTACAAACGTATACACATCGTCTTAAGCATTTATGAGCATGTACCATTCATTCTTTGCTGCTCACAATTTAGCATTACAGAGACCGATGCAGACATACGTGACATGCGGATATGACAACTGGGTATTGAGTTTATTTGCGTATACCAACAGGAGTTTTTTTTTATTAATTGTGCATGTTTTTATAAACATTTGATGATCTTCGATAAACACAATGCATTCGTTTTATTATATAAAAAAAAACACACAAACACAGTGTGTCATTATTTAATACCTAATTTTGTGGAATTTTCATGTCTGCTTTCATATATTTACATCATGTGCAATATGCACTCAATGATACAAATGCATACTTTTAATTTATGAAACGAAAATTGCAATTCACTTCTGTTAACTAAAAATTACGGGTACAGATTTTTACATTCTAAGAGTTTTATATCATGCGAGTGTTCGAAACCCTTAAAAATTGTGTATGTTATTGGGTAAATGTATCATGGACTTAAATAAGTCAATGCCTAAAAACTATACGCATATATTTTTTCCGAAAGCCTTATCAGATAGATTCGATTTTACCACAAAAACTTAAGTTTTTTTATTTATCTACTATTCAGATATAAATATTCCTACAAGCGTTCTGTGTCAGAGCAAAAACTCCTATAAGTGAACATTAAAATAGTTTTTTCTTTGCAGTAGCGATTAAAATATATACATCTTTTAGCACGGTATCCATGCTTTTAATACTGCTCTCACGGGTCCAACAATTCAAAAAAATGCATGTTTTCCAATTTCTGACAAAAACAATTCCGAATTGTTGAAAACCATTTAAGTTTTTCTAAAAAATGCAAGTACAAATACAATTGTTCTTACAGCCGATTTTCAGACCGACAGTTCATTTGGATGTACTCTTATTTACTATTTTTAATAAGGGACAGCATTCTTTTGCCCGATTTCAGAACACTCGTACACAATGCATTAATCTAAATTAACATGTTTTTGTCGATGTGTCGTTTTGATTAAATAAGAAAATCGCCCATGTGAGAATATCGCTTTAAGGAGGAACGGAGAAATGTGCAAAAAGACACATTTTTACCGCCCGACTTATGTAATGAAGCACTTAAGTTTTACACATGATTTCATTATTAAAACAAAATACTGTTCATAATTGTAAAATCTGGACTTTTTAAATAATTTTGATATGGCACAGGGGGGTAGGTCCTCTGTTGGCCATGAGTGCGATTTTTTACTTCATTTCATGTCTCCTGGATTACATTTCAGAGCTAAAACAAGCCAACAAAGTACTTTTTCCCAAAATGGTCAGACAAGAAAAATGGTTCACAGTAAAATAAATTTGCATCCCAAATGACTAAATCTAACAGAAGAATTAAGTTAAATTCATTGTAATATCATATGATGGTACATAATTTCACCGTTTAAGACGCGCGTGTGTACAATTTCTCACGTATTGAACGGTTGTAGTTAAATCAAACAATATGGTCCGAAAATTCATAAACAATCAATAAAATCTAGGTGATGATATTGAAACTTAAGCAGCATTTTGAGAACGTGTCTACATATTGAGTTGTGCATTTAAAATATGTCGAAAATTGCTTGCACAATAATCTCTTTGTTAATGCTCTACTAAATATGTTTCGTCGCGCACTGTACACAACAATGTTAAAAAGACAGAATAGAAACACAATATGTATCGGAAAAAAGAGTATGATGATTTATTACTAACATTGAATACACGAGTTAAAATACGTGCATACCAAACATACGAATTACTAAAATAGGTTACATATTATATATCTAAGAATAATATAAAGAAAAAACATGCATACATATGAAGTATGTTGTTTAACTAAACACAGTGCATTTATTACACACGTTCAAAATAGATATATCAATGACAGTGCGTTTAAATGACAAGAGAATTTCTCGATATCCTAAGCGTTTCTGTATTTCAAGGTCACTTAGTATCTTTACAATATTGCATCTAAACTAGTTGTGCATGTCTGAAACGGCTGGTTAAGAAACTTTTTAGCATTGTGTCTGCTAGAAGCATAAATGTGGAAATCCTTCTTGAGGAGAAAAAGTATTGAATTTGTGTTCCGATTAAATGACAGTGTCACAAATCATTCCAATTGCTATGACACCATGACCATTTCCGTCTGTTCAGTGTCAGCGCCATGGCAATTCGTTCAGGGATCTCATTCAGATATTTTTTGGAAGTCTTCAAACAACATCTGACAAGTACTCGAACGGTGGTGAAGGTGAAAATGCAAACGATCAGCAGTTTTATCAAACAATATGGTCCGAAAATTCATAAAAAATCAATAAAATCTAGATGATGAAATTGAAACTTGCAGAATTTTGAGAATGTGTCTGCATATTAAGTCCTGCATTTAAAATATGTCGAAATTGGTTGCACAATAATGTCTTTGGTTATGCTCTACCAAATATGTTTCGTCGCGCACTGTACACAACACTGTTAAAAAGACAGAATAACAACACAATATCTATCGGCAAAAGAGTAACATTGAATACACTAGTTCAAAAACGTGCATACCAAACATATGAATAACTAATATAGGCTTCAGATTATATATATATATATAGAATAACATAAAGAAAAAATCATACATGCATATGAAAAATGTTGTAAAACTCAACACAGGGCATTTATTACACACGTTCAAACTAGATATTATCAATGACAGTGCGGTTCAATTTTAAGAGAATTACACTATTACCTCAGCGTTTCTATATTTCAGAGTCAATTAGTATCTTTGAAATATTGCAACTAAACTTCTTGTGCTTGTCTGAAACTACTGGTTTAGACATTTTTTAGCATTATCTTTTCTAGAAGCATAAATGAGGAAATCCTTCTTGATTTGAGAAAGTATTGTAATTGTGTTTCGATAAAATGACAGCGCCATAAATCATTCAAATTGCTATGACACCATGACCATTTCCGTCTGTTCAGTGTCAGCGCAATGGCAATTCTTTCAGGGATCTCATTCAGATATTTTTTGGAAGTCTTCAAACAACATCTGACAAGTACTCGAACGTTGGTGAAGGTGAAAATGCAAACGATCAGCAGTATTATCAAAATATAGACAAACCACATTGGGCTTCTGTATTCCATCATATGCCCAATTAGCAAAGGAAACGTCATGCCGGCTGTTGATGCTGATACGAGAAACACTGACGATATTTTGCCCGTGACGTTGACTACATTTGCAGAGGTCCAGCTGAATACGGCTGGAAATATGACCGACTTTGCGAACCCAAGAACTACTGTAAACATCCAAATAAGTGGAGTGTACATCAACAGTGAACTTGCAAGAAATCCCGAGTAACCTATCAACCTATCTTGCACTCCAAGGTATGAGGTAAGTAAAATGTTGCTCTTACAGCAAGACACAATAAATATTCCTATAAACCCACCAATTGCAAAGGAGACCCAGAATACAACGTTGATGTAAGCGCCTGTGGACTTGTCCCAGTTGAGTTGTGTCAACGAAAAAGTCATCAAAAATGTTGAAAAGCAGTCTTCGACAATACAATATGACGCCAGCATTGCGCAAAGCATTATGATAAAACTCACTTTTAGACGCAACGACATTTAGTTGGTGTTTGTGTCATTATTAACTTTTGTTTGTTTGGCATCCTCTGCTTTTACATTTTAAATAAACATACAGAAGTCCTATCGTAGCAGACAAACTGACTGCACCCCATATAACAAAAGTTGGATGAACTTCAGATGGTTCATATTTTTCAAAACAAGATTGATTTGATGAAGTAAAATTAGCTTGGCTCGTAGTGTTTAACCCTGTCAATGAGTTGATGAACACTGTTGCATCTCTTCTGCTTCCATCTATTGGGCCAGCCGTACTGACTTGTGATTGGTTGCCATCAAATCCTATTCCATTTATACAGTGCACCATCTTTTTTGCTAAAAAGGGTTCTGTTGCAAGCGGTGAAATAAGGGCTCCGAAAGAAAACCCAAAGTGCAAGGCCTGTAGGAACGGTCCATGGTCAGAGCCCCAAACATTCATAATGTGGGCGTTGGCCCCTGAAATATAATCAAACAGTACAGAATTAAATCTCATCCAGAATAAGGTTTCATGTGAAACGATACGTGATTATAATAATAACGTATGCATACTCTTATTTAACGTATAAGCATAAGCATTCTGTTTTATTATTCTGTGATTAATCTATTTTAAGTCAACTTGCATGTCAGATTGAAACTGCCATAATAATGGAGAATTTATTAGACTTCGATTTTGCTTGAACTTTTCTCAAGTCCGAAATACCTTTATCAAGAGTTCCACACGCAAATGCTCCAATGCATTTAATGAAATTAGAGTGGAACAATATGGCACAAGCGCAGCGCTCAGGGCCAAGACAAAGGTCGATACCGTCAGCAACAGCAACTTGTCGAAACGGTCATAAATAATACCGCCGATTATGGAACCACTCATGTACCTGTCATGGAAAAAAGATACATATGTGCACTTTAATATATCGGCTGCATAGTATGCATCATAAATACGGAAGATGAAATCACTATATAGCGTCTAAATATAGATTTTCCATGTGGCCTCAACTTTATAAATACATGTGATTTTAATATGTGCCTACTACTCAATGTTTATGTTAGCGGCATTCTGTATTTATAGACAAATTGAACTGTTCTTTAAACAATATTGACATTTTAACAGTTTAAAAAGAATTCATACGCAAAAATAATTGTCGTCTCTATTATTTGATCCAACTTAAAGTATTCATTAAGTGGTCTAGAAGGAAAGGCTTTATTAAATGTGACGAGTAAATATTTAATAAACTAACATTTCTTCCGTTCGTGTGTTCTGTAATTTGTTGAACAAGCATTTCTTAAATAAATTAATTATATTAATTGGTTGAAATGATGGACATGATGCTAAGCCAAAACCATGAAGATATTTAAAGTAGCACATTTAAGAACACACAGCTAATATTGGTATGCACAATTTTAGAGTATCGGCTATGACCTTCACCTTTTTCGAGCGACAAAGTGTGCGTCTTAATATGATGAATATAAATGAATGTAACAAGTAATAAATGCTGATCCGATATAAAGAGACTAGTTGAGCGTCTCCCAAATATTGACGAATGGCAGGTCAATACAATCAAACATAACCAAAGCATGGAGAAACCCTGTGTAATAAAGTGTATTTCAAATTTCGAGGCGCGATACTAATTTAAATGTTGGTTAAAGCAATTTCAGATGATATTTGCGGTGTGCAATTCTTAAACGTATTCGTGTAAATGTTATGTTATCACCAAAAGATATGCACGTTTGACTTTTAATGCGGTAATAATCGTTGACGTACCAGTATCTAGATATCAACATGCGTAATGTACGATCAACTTTGTGTGAAACATAATTGTTTAAATAGGACAAAAATCTACAAGTGAATGTCAAACCAACGGCCATCGTTCCGGAACAAAGAAGCACAAGTTGCGGTACGTATCTCTTATAAGCAGAAGAGAGTCGAAAGAAGTTGGTTGTTGTACAAAGTTAATGCCAGACTCTTTGTAACTTCCTTATATGATTATATTTTAGAAGTGTATGCACAGATAAATAATACATTCGTGCGTTTGAATTATGTTAGCATCCGATGCGCATATATATATATATATATATATATATATATATATATATATATATAACTTGGCATAT
>VMBQ01000186.1:326903-339403 GCA_007657795.1 Dreissena rostriformis
AGTCCGGACACAGTGGCGCCGTTGAAAATGCACTAATTGACCCTATGACCTAGTTTTTGACCCGGCATGACCCATATTCGAACTTGGCCTATATATCAACTAGATGCAACTGCTGACCAAGTTTGGTGAAGATCGGATGAATACAAATTGAAATAGAGTCCGGACAAAGTGGCCCCTTTGAAAATGCACTTATTGACCCTATGACCTAGTTTTTGACCCGGCATGACCCATATTCGAACTTGGCCTAGATATCAACTAGATGCAACTGCTGACCAAGTTTGGTGAAGATCGGATGAATACAATTTGAATTAGAGTCCGGACAAAGTGATGCCTTCCGCCCGCTGCCCGCCCGCCGCCCGCCGCCCGCCCGCCAAGGGTGAAACTATAATACGTCCCGTTTTGAAAAAAACATGGGCGTATAAAAAGAGATGTAAAAGATACATGTACATATGCAACGACCAGTCTTTTGTTTAATTAACCTTTGTGCACTTATCTGTAACACGGACGATTTCTTCCAAATGACGCATTACAAGTATAAAGTTGTACCTACTGAGATAGTACAATGCTATTATGGGTGCAATTTGGATGTGGTGTACATTATTTGCAACCTACCGTCTACTCCTGCGCTTTGAAACAAATTGATATGCGAGCCCGTGTATGAGATTTCAGACTCAGCTAGTGTTTTAAACGGTATCGTAGGGTAATTGATGACGTTTGATGTAAAAGGAAAGAACTCGGTTAATGAAACACAAAGGAAACAATTATTTGTATGAACGATGTCGCGTGCGCGATGTTTAGACATTAAAACGATCAGTGCAAATTGAAGTCATAGTGGTAGGTGTTATGCACAGAAAACGTTATGTACTACACTTTATTGAGTGTGTGATAGTGGTAAGACGGATGTGGCTCCTTTGTACAGCTTGTTAAACGCGTGTGCGATATAGGCGTTTATAAAGACCATGTGTTAAATTATCAATAACAACTACCATGTGTGTTTAAATTTCTAAGCAAAACTTTTTGGCAATGTAACTGGTGTACGTAAATGTTGTTTTCTTGTAAACGTTTGAAAAATACATTGTTGCAAAAGTATCTCCAGACCCACCTTTATTATAAGCATCGATTATATATCCCACGGTTTTACGTCATTATAATATTTTTGTATTAAATATGAAGGTATTTATTTCTACCGATGAAAACCAATTTAGTTTCGATTCTTAAGCACACCATTTATTGCACGGTAAAGCTGGTAAAAGTGATATTAATTCAATCGTTACTGTTGGTACACTAGGGCTTACTAAATAGAGTATTAATTCTGCTAATAAAAGAATTGCTGTTCAAAATATGGGACTGTTACTTAATAGAATAAAAGTGCTACTTGTTAGAGAGTTATTGTTACCAAGCGAGAATGTAACTTTATATATATATTTATTTATTTATTTATTTATTTATATATATATGTATAGTTTTCTATTAATAGACCACAAATGTAAAGACGAAAAGCATTAATATGTATAGAACTAACATCACACATACCCTAAACTTCCTGTGGCTAAACTTCCTGTGGTGAACATACAGGACGAACTTGCCAGGTCCTCACCAATAATCTGCATCAGATCTGGAAAAGTGGGTCACTTTAAGCCAACGAGCCAGCCCTGTAGAAAACGGCCGTGTGAACAATACATTGACAATGAGTCACATATGTATTGCATATACATTTAAGTATATATTACGTATAAAATTGTTTAATTTATATTCGATTACAAACATAATTCATTATGAAGGATATTCTTTTATTATTAGTAAGTAATTAGTTGTTTATAATCGTGACATGTACAATATAAGAACACATCATATTGATATTGATATATATATATATATATATATATATATATATATATTTGCATCCGACCCGATGAGCCTATAAGTCACCAAAACAGAATAGTAGTAAGAATATTTCAAAATATGTACAATAGCACCACATACACTGATGCATGTGAAAAATATATAACGAATATGAATATGAAAGAAAATGTGTGTACAGGAATTTATGTCGATGATATACTAGTTCAGGACTATGCATAGATAGTACATTAAGCCAGTTTTCGTGGATATAAAGACATTAGTATGTTCAGTTTACTAATATAATTGTGGTTCGTCAGCTCAAATGATATATCTGCCAAGTGTAGGCGCCGTAAATCATTGTAAGAAGCACATTCAAACAAAAAGTGTACGTCTTCTTCTATACGATCACCGTGGCACAATATACAAGACCTCAGCTCTAAAGGTTCTCTTAATCGTCTTGTTTCAAACCTTAATGGCATTATACCCATTCCTTATTGACACAATATTGGTCGTTCATTCTTTTTTAGGTTAAGTTCAATGTATTCCTTTGTCTTGAATGTACTCTAGTATACTTGCACAAAATAAGTGTACAATTTATTCATGAAAAAAACTGTTTCAAGTGCCAAACCAATTATACAATAATTTATATAATGCGTATATAAGAAACAAAAAGAAAGGGTACATTATAAATGACTAAATGTTTAGGTAAAATGATTTCGTAGCAGTTTGGTGACTTCAAAGGCGAATAACTTCACTTAATTAATGTTATACTTACAAAGCCAACATAGGACTAGCACAACACTGCAGTATACACAATCTTCTTTCTGTAGGTCTCGTCATTCTTCAGCCTGTCTAAAAACCGTAGCATAGCAGTTTAGGCTCCATCTTCCTTGAATCTTCTGACATCTCAGCTCCCTTCTGTATTTCCAATGAAATGAAATTTAAAAAAAAAAAATAGATTTTACTGAACACAGAATCACAAAGTTATTCCGTTATTCCTAAGACATATTTTCCGTAAGCTTCTTTGTCATACATTCAAAAACGTCTTAACAAGACAAATTCACACATTTGACAAATATATAATAACACGTTCATCAAGAGAGTTTGAATTTCAATACAGTTAGAAGTAAGAGGATGGATACTTTGACAATAATATGCTGTGTTTTGACCTTTCACTTCTTGGTTTGAGCTTTCCTTACCTTGAAGTTAACCAGGTGGTTCTCGCGAAACAACGTGGCGTATAGGTGAACATGCAATAAAGACCCACAACCTTGTTTTTTTGGTTAAATAATAATGTATGGTACCGTGTTTACATGTCAAAGAAGTGTAATGTCAATCTATTATGGACATACAAGGAATTCGGTGTACAGTACTCACGCTAAAAATCGTCTGAAACTAGGACATAGTTTTCTTTATATTTGTTGATGTATGTCAACGATGTCTACGACCTGACAACATGTTATCTCACCCATATCATCCCTTATAGGTAATAGTGCATGTGTATTGTTATTTCATCAGTACAGGCACACTTTGTACAGAATCTGGATCAGTACAATCAGCACTGTAGCTGCTACAACTTGCTTTCATGTCTAGCATGATGCAAAAAGATAGGTTATCTATAAGTAGGTTAAGATTTTACCTAGAATTCAAATTAACAGTGTGCTAGATAACCCACTGGCCCGATACGCACTATTTTTAACGAGGAATTTCGGTTGTGAGTCGTCAAGGTGCATGTTTATGCACCTGATAGTGCTTTGAACTTTGAAATCTGCCATCAATTGGAATTTGTTTACAAATCAAAAACATCGAGATCAGATTGAAGATTGGGCTCGATTTAAGACGCAATGTCCTTAATATCTGAAATTGGCAAAAATGAAAAAAACATTAAGATGCATATGCAATGCTAATTTATACTATAATAGGACTGGTATTAAATTCCGATACATATGATAACGATTGTCCTATAACACTCCTATCAATGCAGTACAATCATTGTAAAAATACCCTAACACTTAATGTTTGGTGAAAGCTTTCCAGACGACTGGACCGAAATATGACTTGTATAATGCTTACAAGATTGGTCATCAATTTCGCATGTGAATGCACCATTTTAGCATATCAAACTATAAGTCCATTAAGTGATTAACAACAAAAATCGTTCAGCTGTTGAAGTAGAATTATGCTTTTATAGCTGCTAAAAGAAGAACCTAACGAATATTTATATCGAAACCTATCAAATAAATTACGAAAATACTTATTATGTGTTATCGATTATGTTTCAGTTACCATAAGCCCGTGCATGAAAAAAACAAAGCAATATATTATTATACTTGTGTATCATATTTGTGGTATAATATTTGCTTTCACGCTTTCTTAAAATGTTTAAGTAGATAGCCGTTGTGATTTTTTCCTACAACGTATAACGTTGGCCTCACTTCCTACTATAACAACTAAAATGATAAATGATAAATAATACCGATATTATCGAATCACGTGCAAATGCTTGATAAATATTAAATTTAAAAAAAAAATAGTGCAATATAGTAATTGGTTACAAGTATAGCTTACATTTGTCTGGATTGTCTGGCCATGGTTAATAAAACCGTCCGTGTCAATGGCTGTCTCGTGATCGGCCATTTACTGTAATATAACAATCTTATTGCATTGTTATTAATAATAAGTTTTCTTTATGATTCATGGATTATTCTTCGTTTCAAGAAGCACATCAGTCATATCATTGAAGTCAGTTATTCTACTCACACTTTCATGCCAATAACTGACAACTGCATTACGCGAAGCGAAGGGGCGCGAAATCACAGTAGAAATAATTCATGACCAACACACGTTATGCAAATGTATTTATGTGGCCGGATTTTGATTCAAACTCACAAACTACGGATTGTCAGTCAAACGAACGTTCTTCACACTGAATCAGCCGGGAACCGTTCTATATTTTAATAAATTACATCATTGTCATATAAAGGTATTTCCATGGATGCAGAGGTTGTCAGTGAGGATACTCATGATGATGATTATTATTATGATTAGCATCATAATCATGATGAAAATGAAGATGATGATGATTGCGAAGATTATTATAATGATAATGATGACAAGCACCCGGTGTATATTTTTTATAAATAACATTATTGCACTACAAATGTATTTCCATGGATTAAGATATTGTCCATGATGATGATGAAGATCATGATGATAATGATGATGATAATGAGGAGGAGGAGAAAGAGGAGTATGACGACGACGACCACGACGACCACGACGACGACCACGACGACGACCACGACGATCACGACGATCACGATGACGACGACGGCGAAGGCGACGACGACGACGACGGCGACGACGACGACGACGACGACGATGATGATGATGATGATGATGATGATTATGATGATGATGATGATGAGGATGAGGAGGAGGAGGAGGAGGATGAACGGTAACTCATAAGTGTTCTAGATTCCTTTTCAATGGTACAACACTGACAAAGGACATTCTAAATTGACTATGAAAACGTGGTAAATTAAACCTTTTTTCAATCACATCATATCAAATATCAATGCTTGTCGATTGATGTTTTCTTCGCCCTTTTCAGAATGGTGCCAGAATGAACATGTTAATACAACCATAAAAACGAAACGTCTAGTAGGACTTAAATGTCGGAAATAAAGCTTACTAAAACATTAAAATATGAGGTTTATTTTCTTGTTTTACTACATACATCGATACATGGAAATCTTCATTTAACTGGTGATTTTTAAACCTGTAATACTGTTTTCTCATCAAATACCTCGTATTGTCCTAACAAACCGCTCTTCTGTATGCTAGTTAAGCAACGATACTCTTTCAAATAAAACTGTTTTATCGAAGTAGTTACGAAACTAACCAACCGTTTTACTTCGACTATCTCCGGATGGCTCCGCAAGATTGATTTATAAAATAAATCGTCTGCTGATCCAGAGTGGAAAATTACTTCGTAATAAATTATATTGCATTGTAGCCTTTCGTTTATATTGTTATCTCCCATTGAAGAACATTGTGTTGATAGCAAAATGGTCAGATTAAGACAAATATCTCACCGTAAAATACATGTGCATCCCAAATTACTAAATCGAACAGAAGAATTAAGTTAAAAATTAATTCGTTGTAATACCATATGATGGTACATTATTTCACAGTTTAAGACGCGCGTGTGTATAATTTCTCACGTATTGAACGGTTCTGGTTTAATCTAACAATATGGTCCGAAAATTCATAAAAAATCAATAAAATCTAGATGATGAAATTGAAACTTGCAGAATTTTGAGAATGTGTCTGCATATTAAGTCCTGCATTTAAAATATGTCGAAATTGGTTGCACAATAATCTCTTTGGTTATGCTCTACCAAATATGTTTCGTTGCGCACTGTACACAACACTGTTAAAAAGACAGAATAACAACACAATATCTATCGGCAAAAGAGTAACATTGAATACACTAGTTCAAAAACGTGCATACCAAACATATGAATAACTAATATAGGCTACAGATTATATATATATAAAGAATAACATAAAGAAAAAATCATACATGCATATGAAAAATGTTGTAAAACTCAACACAGGGCATGTATTCCACACGTTCAAAATAGATATTATCAATGGCAGTGCGGTTCAATGATAAGAGAATTACACTACTACCTAAGCGTTTCTATATTTCAGAGTCAATTAGTTTCTTTGAAATATTGCAACTAAACTTCTTGTGCTTGTCTGAAACTACTAGTTTAGACATTTTTAGCATTATCTTTTCTAGAAGCATTATTGAGGAAATCCTTCTTGATTAGAAAAAGTATTGAATTTGTGTTCCGATTAAATGACAGTCTCACAAATCATTCCAATTGCTATGACACCATGACCATTTCCGTCTGTTCAGTGTCAGCGCAATGGCAATTCTTTCAGGGATCTCATTCAGATATTTTTTGGAAGTCTTCAAACAACATCTGACAAGTACTCGAACGGTGGTGAAGGTGAAAATGCAAACGATCAACATTATTATCAAAATATAGACAAACCACATTGGGCTTCTGTTTTCCATCATATGCCCAATTAGCAACGGAAACGTCATGCCGGCTGTTGATTCTGATACGAGAAACACTGACGATATTTTGCCCGTGACGTTGACTACATTTGCAGAGGTCCAGCTGAATATGGCTGGAAATATGATCGACTTTGCGAATTCAAGAACTGCTGTAAACATCCAAATAAGTGGAGTGTACATCAACAATGAACTTGCAAGAAATCCCGAGTAACCTATCAAGATCACGCCAGGGTATTAGGTAAGTAAAATGTTGCTCTTACAGCAAGACACAATAAATATTCCTGTGAACCGACCAATTGAAAAGGAGACCCAGAATACAGCGGTGATGTAAGCGCCCGTGGACTTGTCCCAGTTGAGTTGTGTCAACGAAAACGTCATCAAAAATGTTGAAAAGCAGTGCCATATCAGGTTGAAACTGCAATTATAATGGATAATTTATTAAATTTCGATTTTGCTTGAACTTTTCTCTAGCACGGAATACCAGTATCAAGGGTTCCACATGCAAATCCTCCAATGCATTTAATAATCAACATGGTGATAAGAGTGGAACAATATGGCACAAACGCAGAGCTCAGGGCCAAGACAAAGGTCGATGCCGTCAGCAACAGCAGCTTGTTGAAACGGTCATAAATAATATCGCCGATTATGGAACTACTCATGTACCTGTCATTGAAAATAGAAACATATGTGCACTTTGGTAAATCGGCTGCATAGTATGCGTCATAAATACGGAAGATGAAATCATTATAAAGAGTCTAAATCTTGATTTTCTATGTGGCCTAAACTTTTTAAATACACGTGATTTTAATATTTGCCTACTAATCAATGTTTATGTAAATGTTTGTGTATAAACAGGCAAATTGAATTCTTCTTTAAAAAAAAGTATGACATTTTTTACAGTTTAAAGAGAATTCAGACGCAAATTTATTCAATTTTGTCATCTCTATACTTTGATCAAACTAAAATTATTCATAAAGTGGTCTAGAAGGAAAGGTTTTTTTTAATGTGATGAGTTAATATTTAATAAACTAAACTTTCTTCAGTTTGTGTGTTCTGTAATATGTTGAACAAGCATTTCTTAAATAAATTAATTATATTGATTGGTTGATATGATGGACATTATGCTAAGCCAGAGCCCTGTCGATATTTAAACTAGCACATTTAAGAACAAACAGCTACTATTGGTATGCAACATTTTATCGTATCGGCTATGACCTTTACCGTTTTCAAGCAACAAAGTGTGCGTCTTAATATGATGAATGTAAATGAATGTAAGATGGAATGAATGCTGATCCGATATAGACAGACTAGTTGAGCGCCTCCCAAAGATTGACGAGTGACAGGTCAATATACTCAAAAATAACCAAAGCATGGAGAAACCCTGTGAAATAAAGTGTATTTCGAATTTCGAGGCGCGTTACTAATTTAAATGTTGATTTAAGCAATTTCAGATGATATTCGCGGTGTGTTTATCTTTAACGTTTTCGTGTTAATTTTATGTTATCACCAAAAGATATGCACTTTTGACTTTAATGCGGTAATAATCGTTGACGTACCAGTATCTAGATACCAACATGCGTAATGTACGATCAACTTTGTGTGAAACATAATTTTTAAATTGGACAAAAATCTACAAGTGAATGTCAAACCAACGGCCATCGTTCCGGAACAAAGAAGCACAAGTTGCGGTACGTATCTCTTATAAGCAGAAGAGAGTCGAAAGAAGTTGGTTGTTGTACAAAGTTAATGCCAGACTCTTTTAAACTTCCTTATATGATTATATTTTAGAAGTGTATGCGCAGATAAATAATACATTCGTGCGTTTGAATTATGTAAGCATCCGATGCGCATATATATATATATATATATATATATATATATATATATGAAGCAGGAAAAATGTATGATACAAAACCATGTGCAAACATTACAGCCACAGTTTTAGGTGTGTATCTTATAATCGCGTTGTATTTGACTTGACACTAACTTCTGCAAAATTTAAGTCCGTTTGTACTGGTAAAGAAGTCTTCTTAATTTATCAATACGAAGTGTTTAAATTGATGCATTTGTTCACTCCTTGCAAATTCTTGCGTTTGTGTGCTGCTCTAGTTTTAATGGGTCTATTTCGCTCAAAAACGTTCTACACAATTCAGCTATCACGATAACGATAGCATTTCTTACACTTTGGTCCAGCTTCATGTTTCACCTGTTTAATATAATACTCTTACACCGACATTGTTTTGGGATAAAAACGAGGATAAAAAAGAGGTGTATAAGATATATGTGTATATGCAACGACCTTTGGTTTAATAAACCTTTGTGCACTTATCTGTAACACGGACGATTTCTTCCAAATGACGCATTACAAGTGTAAAGTTGTACCAAATGAAAGTAAAATGCTATTATGTCTGTAATTTGGATGTGGTGTACATTATTTGCAGCATCCCGTCTACTCCTGCGCTTTGATACAAATTGATATGCGAGCCCGTGAATGCGTCGTCAGACTCAGTAAGTGTTTTGAACGGTGTCGAAGTTTAATTGATGAAGTATGTGGTCAAAGGAAAGAATTCGGTTAATGAAACACCAAGGAAACCATTATTTGTACGAGCGCTGACGTGTGCGCGCTGATTAGACATTAAAATGATCCGCGCAAATTGAAATTATATTCGTAAGTGTAGTGCGCAGAAAACCGTGTGAACTAAACTTGATACGGTGTTCGATAGTGGTACGCCAATCGGAGCTCCTTTGTACAGCTTGTTATTTATTATTATTATTTGTTATTTACAGAATGTATTTATTACCTTTATTAAAAGAAATGATCACCTTGCTTGTTAGCTACGTTGTTGCTTCTTGATAAAACTATTGATGTAAACCAAGTTATTCAGTTATTTGTTATGTATGTATTAGCTTAATTATCTAGTTATGTAATATGGTTTTGGTTTCGTATTTCATTTATGTGATCATCTGTTTGTATATTCGTTTATTATGTGGCCAAAGGCATGTATTTGCTGATTCTGCCAAAAACTGAAACTGAAATTGTTAAACGTGTTTGCAATATATGCGCTTTTGAAAACCATATGTGAAATTATCAATAAAAAAACATCATGTGTGATTTAATTTCAGAGCAAAGCATTTCGACAATTTCATCAAAGAGTATATGTCTAATACGTAAATGTTTCTCTTGTAAACGTTTGAAAAATACATTATTACAACAGTATTTCCCGACTCACCTTTGTTATTACCATCGATAACATAATCCACGGTATATATTCTACGTTTAATATTTATGTATTAAATATGCAGTGCATTTTTTCTACCGAATAAAATCAATAAAGTTTTGATTTTAGGGCACACCACGTATTGCACGGTGAAGCTGTAAACAGTGATATCGCAATTGAACGCTAATAACAAAATCAAAACTCTCTGATGGAACTGTTACATTGCTGTTTAAACTTCAAGTTTGCAATCTAAACTTCCAAAAAAAGAATTTGAAATATATTTATATATATATACTTAGGTTATTTGGTATATGTTGATGTGTAAAAATGGGTGATTCGCCGTGTGTGAGTGAGTGAATCGGAAATTATACGTAATGTGCGAATCACGAGATTTACAATATTATAAATAGTGTTAACATGATCAGTACATAGCATACCATTAAGGCGTAGACTAACAATAAATTTAGAGTACCAATGAAAACACGTGTTTTCCAGTATTTTTGTATTGGTCGTCATGATGAAATAAACTCAGGATACTTTAACGTATATTGTATAACACAGCAATAGAAAAAGCATGTTTCATCTAGAAAATTCTATGAAATACACAAAGTTTGGGTGGAAAGACTATCATTTCAATCTCTTTGAACGTTACTTAATAGAATAAAGCTTTTTAAGCGTTCGTGTTTACATAATTGCATCACCTAAAAGAAAAACAGCGCTGCTTTCGAGAGATTAACTGTTTACAGAACGATAGTATTACTTAATAAAATAATAGTGCTTTTAAAGCGGTACTGTTTACAGAGTGATAGAGTTACTTAATAGAATACCAATACGGCTTATCAAAGCGTTACTGTTGACACACTCAGACCTACTTATTAGAATAACAGTGATATTGTTAACAGGATGAGACTGTTACTTTATATAATAGCAATGCTGCTTTAAAGAGGGTTACTGTTTACATTACAATATATTATATCTATTAATAGAACAAAAATGTATAAATGAAAAGTATTAATATGTATAGAACGATCGTCAGGCATACCCTAAACTTCCTGTGGTGAACATCCAGGACGAACTTGCCAGGTCTTCACCAATAATCTGCATCAGGTCTGGAAAAGTGGTTCCATTCAAACCAACAAGCCAGCCCTGTAGAAAACGGCAGTGTGAACGATACATTAACAATGAGTCATATATGTATTGCTGATACTTTTAAGTATATATTACGTATAAACTTGTTTTATTTATATTCGATTACAAACATTATTCATTACGTAGGATATTCTTTTATTATACTTGCACAAAATGAGAGTACAATTTTTACATCAAAAAACTGTTTCAAGTACATATAATTTATAAAATGTGTATATAAGAAACAAAAACTAAGGGTACATTAAAAATGACTAAATATTTAGGTAAAAATAATTTCGTAGCAGTTTGGTGACTTCAAAGGCGTATAATTTCACTTAATTAATGTAAAACTTTACAAAGCCAACATAGGACAAGCACAACACCGCAGTATACCCAGTCTTCTTTCTGTAGATCTCGTCATTCTTCAGTCTGCCTAGAAACCGACGCAATTTAGGCTCCAGCATCCGCGAATCTTCTGATTTCTCAGCTCCCTTATGTATTTCCAGTGAAATGGAATTAAAAAATATATACTGAACACAGATTCACAAAGTTATTCCGTTATACCTAAGACATACTTTCCGTAAGCTTCTTTGTCGTACATCCAAACACGTCTTAACAAGACAAATTCACACATTTTACTAATATATAATAACACGTTCATCAAGAGATTTTGAAATTCAATACAGGTAGAAGTAGGAGGATAGATACTTTGACAATAATACGCTGTGTTTTGACCTTTAACTTCTTAGTTTGAGCTTCCGGGTACCTTGAAGATGACCAGGTGGTTCTCGCGAAACAACGCGGCATATAGGTGAACATTTCATGCAATATAGACCCACAACCTAGTTTCTTTTGGTTTAATAAAAATTTATTTTACCGTATTCACATGTCAAAGAAGTGTAATGTCAATCTATGATGGACATACAAGGAATTCGGTGTACAGTAAAAACGTAAAAAAAATTGTCTGAAACTAGGACATAGTTTACGTTATATTTGTTGATGTATGTCCACGATGTCTACGAACTGACAGCATGTTATCTCACCCATATCATCCCTTATATGTAATAGTGCATGTGTACTGTTATTTCATCATTTCAGGCACACTTTTTACAGAATGCTGGATCATTACATTCAGCACTGTAGTTGCTACAACTTGCTTTCATGTCTAGCATGATGCGAAAAGATAGGTTCTTATCTAAAAGGAGGTAAAGATTTGA
>VMBQ01000186.1:344403-367635 GCA_007657795.1 Dreissena rostriformis
AAAGGGTCTAAATCTTGATTTTCTATGTGGCCTAAACTTTATAAATATACATGATTTTAATATTTGCCTACTACTCAATGTTTATGTAAATGACATTGTGTATATACATACAAATTGAATTATTATCATTATTTATTATACCGGATTTATATAGCGCCCTTTTCATGCAAGAGTGCACGTTCAAAGGCGCTTTACATAAGAACATTTGACGTATCGCAGATACGAGTACATTTTGCAACACTGTTTCAAAAGAAATCGCTCAAAACTACTCAATTATACTATAAAACTACTCTATTATACTTATACTATAAGTACTACGTAAAAACATACACAGTAACCCTAGATTAGAAAGATCAACAAGACATTATAAAACTACCCTATGTGTATAGCTAAAAGACAATTAATGAAACAATAAAATCTAAAACTTAAACTGTAAGTACTACGTAAAAAAACAAAAAAAAAACAACAACAAACAAAAAAAAAACATGCACAGAAGCCATAGATTTGAAAGATCATTAAGACAAACCAGAGACAGAAACAGAAACAAGGGTAACGTCAGGATACCATTACCACAAACCACCAAAGGAATAATTATGCTTCCTTTAAAAGGGTACATTCAAGTTCATGCTGATTGAATTCTTCTTTAAAAAAAGTATGACATTTTTACAGTATAAAAAGAATTCAGACGCAAATATATTTGTCATCTCTATACTTTGATCAAACTAAAATTATTCTTTAAGTAGTCTAGAATGAAAAGCTTTTTTAAATGTGATGAGTAAATGTTTAATAAACTAACATTTCTTCCGTTCGTGTGTTCTGAAATATGTTGAAGAAGCATTTCTTAAATTAATTATTTATATTGATTGGTTGAAATGATTGACATTATGCTAAGCCAGAGCCATGTAGATATTTGAACTAGCACATTTCAGAACAACCAGCTACTATTGGTATGCAAAGTTTTAAAGTATCGTCTATGACCTTTACCTTTTTCGAGCGACAAAGTGTGCGTCTTAATATCATGGAAAGTAAATGAATGTAAAAAGGAATAAATGCTGATTCGATATAAACAGACTAGTTGAGCGCCTCCCAAATATTGACGAGTGACCGGTCAATAAAATCAGACATAACCAAAGCATGGGAGAAACCCTGTGTAATAAGGTATATTTCAAATTTCGAGGCGCGGTACTTATTTAAATGTTGATTAAATCAATTTCAGATGATATTTGCGGTGTGCAAATCTTAAACGTTTTCGTGTAAATTTTATGTTATCACCAAAAGATATGCACTTTTGACTTTAAATGCGGTAATAATCATTGACGTACCAGTATCTAGATATCCACATGCATAATGTACGATCAACTTTGTGTGAAACATAAGTGTGTAAATGGAACACAAATCTACAAGTGAATTTCAAACCAACGGTCATCGTTCCGGAACTTAGAAACACAAGATGCGGTAGGTATCTCTTATAAGCAATAGAGAGTCAAAAAAAGTTGGTTGTGTTACAAAGTTAATGCCAGACTCTTTGAAACTTGCTTATATGATTAGATGTAAGTAGTGTTTACACAGATTAATAATACATTCGTGCGTTTGAATTTTGTAAGCATACGACGTGCATATATATATATATGAAGCAGGAAAAATGTATGATACAAAGCAAAATGCAAACATTATAGCCCCAGTCATGAGTTACAGTTCAAGCAGGAAGAATGTATGATACATAACCAAGTGCAAACATTACAGTCCCAGTATTGAGTTACAGTTCAAGCAGGAAGAATGTATAATACATAACCAAGTGCAGACATTATAGCCACAGTTTTTAGATGTACTTCTTATAATCGCTTTGTATTTGACTCGACACTATTTTCTGCACAATTTAAGTCCGTGTGTACTGGTAATGAAGTCTTAAGACGAAGTGTTTAAATTGATGCAATTGTTCATTGCTTGCAAATTCTTGAGTTTGTGTGCTGCTCTAGTTTTAATGGGTCTATTTCGCTCAAAAACGTTCTAAACAATTCAGCTATCACGATAATGATAGCATTTCTTACACTTTGGTCCAGCTTCATGTTTCACCTGTTTAATATAATACGCTTACACCGACATTGTTTTGGGATATAAACGAGGATAAAAAAAGAGGTGTAAAAGATATCTGTACATATGCAACGACCTTTTGGTTAATTAACCTTTGTGCACTTATCTGTAACACGGACGATTTCTTCCAAATGACGCATAGCAAGTGTAAAGTTGTACCTAATGAGATAGTACAATGCTATTATGTCTGTAATGTGGATGTGGTGTACATTATTTGCAGCATCCCGTCTACTCCTGCGCTTTGATACAAATTGATATGCGAGCCCGTGAATGCGTCGTCAGACTCAGTAAGTGTTTTGAACGGTGTCGAAGGGTAATTGGTGATGTATTTTGTCAAAGGAAAGAATTCGGTTCATGAAACACCAAGGAAACCATTACTTGTACGAGCGCTGACGAGTGTGCGATGATTAGACATTAAAATGATCCGCGCAAATTGAAATTATATTCGTAGGTGTAATGCGCAGAAAACCGTGTGAACTAAGCTTGATAGGGTGTTCGATAGTGGTATGACAATTGGGGCTCCTTTGTACAGCTTGTTATTTATTATTATTATTTGTTATTAACATAATTTATTTATTACCTTTATTTAAAGACATGATTACCTTGCTTGTTAGCTACGTTGTTGCTTCTTGATAAAACTATTGATGTTAACCAAGTTCATTCAGTTATTAGTCATGTATGTATTAGCTTGATTATCTAGTTATGTAATGTGGTTTTTGTTTAGTATTTCATTTGTGTGATCATCTGTTTGTATATTTCTTTATTATGTGGCCAAAGGCATGTACTTGCTGATTCTGACAAAAACTGAAACTGAAACTGTTAAACGTGTTTGCAATATATGCGCTTATGAAGACCATATGTGAAATAATCAATAACAAACATCATGTGTGATTAAATTTCAGAGCAAAGCATTTCGGCAATTTTATCAATCGTATTCGTGTAATACGTAAATGTTTCTCTTGTAACCGTTTGAAAAATACATTCTTGCAACAGTATCTCCCGACTCACCTATATTATTACCATCGATAACATAACCAACGGTATATGTTCTTAGTTATTTAAATCTTTTTGTATTAAATATGAAGTTTATTTTTTCTACCGAATAGAATCAATTAAGTTTCGATTTTAGGGCACACCACGTATTACACGGTGAAGCTGGTAACAGTGCTATCACAATTGAACGCTAATAACACAATCAAAACTCTCTGAAGGAACTGTTACATTGCTGTTTAAACTTCAAGTTTTCAATCTTAACTTCCAAACAAAGAATTTAAAATATATTTATGTTTTCATTGGTACTCTAAATGTATTGTTAGTCTACCTCTTTATGGTATGCTATACACATTTTTACACATCAACATATACCAAATAACCTAAGTATATATATATATATATATACTTAGGTTATTTGGTATATGTTGATGTGTAAAAAAGGGTGCACTCGCCGTGTGTGAGTGAGTGAATTGGAAATCACTAGATTTACAATATTATAAATAGTGTTAATATGATCAGTACATAGCATACCATAAAGAGGTACACTAACAATAAATTTAGAGTACCAATGAAAACACATGTTTTCCAGCATTGTTTATTGGTTGTCATGATGAAATTAACTCAGGATACTTTAAAGTATATTGTATAACACAGCAATAGTTAAAGCATGTTTCTTCTAGAAAGTTGTATGAAATACACAAAGTTTGGGTGGAAAGAATCTTTTTAAACGTTACTTAATAGAATAAAGCTTTTAAAGCGTTCGTGTTTACATAATTGCATCACTTAATAGAAAACCAAGGGTGCTTTTAAGAGCTTCACTTTTTACAGAATGAGATTGATAGACTTGATACTTAATGAAAACAACAGCGCTTCTTTCAAGAGATTAACTGTTTACAGAACGATAGTGTTACTTAATAAAATAATAGTGCTTTTTAGGCGGTACTGTTTACAGAGTGATAGAGTTACTTAATAGAATAACAATGCTGCTTATCAAAGCGTTACTAGCTGTTGACACAGTCAGACCTACTTATTAGAATAACAGTGATATTGTTTACAGGATGAGACTGTTACTTTATAGAATAGCAATGCTGCTTATAAGAGGGTTACTGTTTACATTACAATATTTTATCTATTAATGAACAATAATGTATAAATAAAAAGTATTAATATGTATAGAACAAACGTCACGCATACCCTAAACTTCCTGTGGTGAACATCCAGGACGAACTTGCCAGGTCCTCACCAATAATCTGCATCAAGTCTGGAAAAGTGGGTCCATTCAAGCCAACGAGCCAGCCCTGAAGAAAACGGCAGTGGGAACAAACCGTGAACAATAATTCATATATGTACTGCCTAAACATTTAAGTATATATCACGTATAAACTTGTTTTATTTATATTCGATTACAAACATAATTCATTACGAAGGATATTCTTGTAGTATACTTGCACAAAATAAGTGTACAATTTTTTCACGAAAAAAACTGTGTCAAGTACCAAACCAATTCCACAATAACTAATGTAATGTGTATATAAGAAACAAATACTAAGGGTACATTATAAATGACTACATGTTTAGGTAAAATAATTTCGTAGCAGTTTTGTGACTTCAAATGCGAATAACTTCACTTAATTTATGTTATACTTTACCAATCCAACATAGGACCAGCACAACACCGCAGTATACACAATCTTCTTTCTGTAGGTCTCGTCATTCTTCAGCCTGCCTAGAAACCGTCGCAGTTTAGGCTCCATCTTCCGTGAATCTTCTGAATTCTCAGCTCCCTCCTGTATTTCCAATGAAATGGAATTTAAAAAAATATATATATAATAACACGTTTATCAAGAGAGTTTGAATTTCAATACATGTAGAATTAAGAGGATGGATACTTTGACAATAATATTCTGTGTTTTGACCTTTAACTTCTTGGTTTGAGCTTTCTTGTGCCATGAAGATGACCAGGTGATTCTCGCGAAACAACGTGGCATATAGGTGAACATTTCATGCAATATAGACATACAACCTTGTTTTTTGGTTTAATAATAATGTTTGTTACCGTGTTAACATGTCAAAGAAGTGTAATGTCAATCAATTATGGACATACAAGGAATTCTTTGTACAGTTCTAACGCAAAAAAATCGTCTGAAACTAGGACATAGTTTTCGTTATATTTGTTGATGTATGTCCACGATGTCTACGAACTGACAGCATGTTATCTCACCCCATATCATCCCTTATATGTAATAGTGCATGTGTACTGTTTTTTCATCAATACAGGTACACTTTTTACAGAATGCTGGATCAGTAAAATCAGCACTGTAGTTGCTACAACTTGCTTTCATGTCTAGCATGATGCAAAAAGATAGGTTCTTATCTAAAACGAGGTAAAGATTTGACCTAGAATTCAAATTAACAGTGTGCTAGATAACCCACTGGCCGATAAGCACCATGGTTAACTAGGAATTTCTGGTGTGGGTCGTCAAAGTGCATTTTTATGTCCCCCAGTCTATACTGGGAGACATATTGTTTTTGCCCTGTCTGTTGGTTGGTTGGTCTGTTGGTTGGTCTGTTGGTTGGTTTGCGCCAACGTTAACATTGGCCATAACTTTTGCAATATTGAAGATAGCAACTTCATATTTGGCATGCATGTGTATCTCGTTGAGCTGCACATTTAGAGTGGTGAAGGGTCAAGGTCAAGGCCATCCTTCAAGGTCAAAGGTCAAATATATGGGTCAAAGTCGCTTTAAAGGGGACATAGTGTTACAAACACATCTTGTTTTGCACCTGTTAGTGCTTCGAACTTTTGCAATCTTACATTAATTGGGATTCGTTTACAAATCAAAAACATCGAGATCATATTGAAGTTTTAGGACTTGACAAAAAAAAGAAGATGCATGTGCAATGTTAATTTATGTTATAGGGCTGATATTAAATGCTGATACATATGATAACGATTGTCCAATTACACTGAAATAAATTAAGAACCAGTTTCTATTGTATAATGGTTAATGGTGATTTGGAAAAATATGTTATCTATTAAGTGTTACAAATCTCTGTAAATAGTGACCAATAAAGGAACATACCAAAAACAGCCCAGCCTCATGGTTTTTATTATACATTTGGCTAAAAAGCAATTTTATGTTTAAGAGCTAATAAATGTAACTGTGACTTGTATAATGTTTAAACGAGTTTTAATCAATTTCACATGTAACTGAAACATATAAGCGCTTCAAACTTTTAATCCATTTAGAAGTTATTAACAATAATCTTTCAGCTTTTACCGTAGCAGATATATATCGAAACACAACAAATAAAATACGAGACTATGAATAGTGTATTATCGAGTTCAGCTACCATTAGCGCTGGACATGAAAAACACAACAATGTTATCACACTTGTGGTATCATACTTGTGGTATAATACTTGCATTCACAAAATCTTGCAATGTTTAAGTTGATAACCGACGTGATTTTTGCCTACAACGTATATCGATTGTTTCACTTCTAACTGTAACAAACAAAAGGAAGACGCTTGTATATGACAAATAATACCGGTAATGTATCGCATAACGGGCAAATGCTTGATAAATATTTAATTATAAAAACTCCATGTAGAAATTGGTTACAAGTATAGCTTACATTTGTCTCGATTTTCTCGCCATTGTGCATCAACCCGTCACTTTCAATGGATGTCTCATGATCGGCCATTTTCTGTAATATAACAATCTTATAACATTATTATAAATGATAAGTTTTCTTTTTGATTGGATTATTCGTCGTTTTAAGTAGAATATCAGTCGAATTATGAAGGTTATTCAACCTACTCCCACTTTAATGCCAATAACTGGCAAATGCCGTTCGAGAAGCGGATGGGGGGGGGGGAATCGCTGTAAAAATAAGTCATGGCCAAATCACAAGTTATGCGAATGTATTTATTTATGTGGTCGGATTTCGATTCAAACTCACAAACTACGGATTGACAGTCAAATGAACGTTCTTCCAACTGAATCAGCCGGGAACCGTCGTATATTTAAATAAATTACATAATTGTCATATAAATGCATCGTCATGAGTGCAGAGGTTGTCCGTGAAGATACACATGATCATGATGAAAATGATGTTGATTATTATGATAACGATAATGATGATCATGGTCATGACAAGCATCATGATTACGACGAAAATGAATATGATGATGATTGCGATGATTATAATAATAATGATGACAAGGACCCGGTGTATATTTTTTATAAATTACATAATTGCACTACGCATGTATTGCCGTGGATTTAGATAGTGTCCATGATGATGATGACGATGATGATGATGATGATGATGATGATGATGATGATGATGATGATGATGGTGATGATGATGATGATGATGATGATGATGATGATGACAGTGGTGGTGGTGGTGGCGGTGGTGGCGGCGGCAGTGGTGATGTTGCTTGTTAACGGTAGGACAGTAAAGTAATGGTATAACAATTACAGACTTGTATACACATATTTAAGTAACCATTGAAAAACGATAACTCATAAGTGTTCTAGATTCCTTATCAATGGTACGACACTGATAAAGGTCATTCTAAATTGTCCATGAAAACGTGGTAAAGTTAACCTTTTTTCAATCACCTCATACAAATACAAATACAAATTTTATTTAAAGTCGGTTTGTACAAAACCTCATATCAAATAGCAATGCTTGTCGATTGAAGTTTTCTTCGCCCTTTTCAGAATAGTGCTAGAATGAACATGGTATTACAACCATAAAAACGAAACGTCTAGTCGAACTTAAATGTCCAAAATTAAGCTTACTTAAACATTAAAATATAAGGATTATTTTCTTGTCTTACTACGTCAATCGATGCATGTAAATCTTCATTTAACTGGTGATTTTTAACATGTAATACTGTTTTCTCATCAAATACCTCGTATTGTCCTAGCAAACCGCTCTTCTGAATGCTAATTAAGCCACGATACTCTTTCAAATAAAACTGTCTTATCAAAGTACTTGTCGGATTTGCAGCAATAACGAAATTAAAACTTCGCAATATATTGCATTGTAGCCTATCGGTTATGTTGTTATCTCCCATTGAAGAACATTGTGTTGATAGCAACAAATATGGCGGTTGTATTCCGAAATCCATCGGGAGCGGGGTACTCTAATACGGAACAGGAGCTACAGGAAAAAATATTCACCATATATGGAACTACGGAAAATGATGATAATTTATTCAGGTATCAATAAGTGGTGATATTTTTCGGAAAGACTCATCGAATGTTATTTAACAAGCGTCCTACTCCATACTAACTTAATCTTCATTGCAATCAAATAATTGCGTCCAATTAATTAGTTTCATCAGGCGTCAAAATGTTATCAAAGAACGTGACGTATTAAATAAACATGACGTCATCATTTTATGTGGACAACAAAAGTGGATGTGAAAATAATGAGAATAGAAACAAAGTTAACTTACACATAATTTCTTTTATTTTGTAGGACATCATTTCAGAAAAACATATTTCAAAGCCATTTGCTATGACTTGTATGTATGAAATATTGACTGGCGTGGCCAGATATCGGTCTATAGGTTGTGGGTAATTAAGTTGTCCTTGTTCATGTTGTAAACATTTATTGTGTTTTATGTCAAATTGTTTTTCGGTTCAGAGTTTGTTTATAGGAAACAGTTCACATTTAATGTGAACTGTTCCCTATCTATCAACAAGTTTACAGTATTCATGTTGCTTGTTTCCTGTTAAGAGATTCAGAAAATAAAGAAAAGGCAAAATGTTGGATAATTCTGTAAATCGTTTCATTCTTACAATTTCAATTTATCCATTTCAGTACAGTCTTGGAAGTTTATGTCATGAAATATGGCATAAACAATCTTATTACGTCACACAATAGCATCCATTAATCAAGCATCTTCTTGTTCTCATCAATGAATCATGCAACTTTTGAATACTATAATAGTTCATGGCTTTTTCCAGCGTTCTAGGAAAGGATTTGGGGATGATATGTATGTTTCTTAAATCCTTTTATTTTTGAATTTGATAAATTCCCTATCTCTTAAAGGCACAGTAATAGTAAAGCCGTAGCACTTTCTAAGCAGCTTTATTTTAAGGAGTTTTGCCATATTTAAATAATGATCTTGGGGGTGTGGAAATTACACACATCTGAGCACCATGGTAACAGTTCTTGGAATGCAATCTTGAATAATAAGGGTTACATATTTAAACATTATTTAAAGCCGGCCGAGTTGATGTTGGTATATTTGACAATAAATATTATGTTGGGTATTTTCCCCTACCATTATTTTACCTACAAGCAATTGTCTGTATTACAATTGATTATGTGTATTATCATCTGTACTTTATAAAGAAATAAACCAAACTCACCATAAGAATGCATTATACATGTAAGTATAAAATATGCAAACAGACTGGGATGAGTCATTTGTTTTATCTAAACTACCAGAGATTTATCTCAAAGACCGTCAAAATACTGCACAACAAGCTTCTTTGATCATAACATGGTGCAGCTGTATAGAAAATCTAAAATGGTGGAAATTATGAGATATATTTTTTTTTAATCTAAGAGATAATTAAAGGACAGGGATCAAAACTTAGCTCGCGTACTCGCAAAATGCGAACAAGATTTATGGATAGCGAGTTGAAAAATATAAAGCTTGCAATTTTCTGCGAGTAGAAATTAAAGATTTCTCAAACCTGTTTTTCCATAAATCCTTTAAGTATTGAGGGATAATAAAGCGTAATTCAAACTCACTTTCTAGCTTTAAATAAAAAGTATAAAGAAACTATGCGGCAATTTACAGCGTCACGCCATACGCATCTAAAGCGTGCGTGTAATGATTTTTCCCATTTTATTGCTTACCCGACGCTAACGCTAGCAACATCTTTTGCTCATGTATTTCCTTGTAAAAAGCTCGAAAAAATTAGCGTGGGTGTATACGCTGTCGAAGCAAAACTTTGTAGCGAAGAGAATGCTGTATCTTTGACGTTACGCTCTTTTAGGTAGTTTAATTATTATTGAAACAGATAATGTACTGTGTACTGATTTACCGGAAAATCTGGTCAAGACTGGATTTAATTTTGGTTATTGTGAAAACATGATCAGCAGTGTAAGACGATGTTTTGACAAAAGAGATACAAATGTGCGCATGCAACAGCTTGCCGATATGATCAATAATTTAAATTATTTAAAGCTAGAAAGTGTGTTTTGGATTACGCTTACGATTCTATTTATCCTACCGGAAAACGGTAAAACAAGTTTAGGGTTTGCACGGCCAAAAATAACTTTAGGGTCGGCGCATTTTCCTAGGTAGGGTCGGGTTCTGAATATTGAATGTGTGTCCATGTCTATATAAATTATTGAGATAACTGTTTTGTTCCAATGGTTATGCTTTTTTAAGGTGCCAACATATAATGCACAATTTTAAGCAATATGGTACAAGAAATGTTTTGTTTTAAATAAAAAATATAAAAAATCCAAAATTGCGAGTAAGTTTTTCATTTTGCAAGTGAAAAAAAATTCAACTTGCAAAAAAATGCAAGTGCCTTAATAATTTAAATTCGGTCCCTGAAGGAATAAAAACTAGCAATAAGGGTTCAAACGGCTCAAGAAATTTCTTCGGATCTGGTTGGTGGGTCAAACCTGGGGAATTTCGGGTGAGGTTGGGTAAGGATTTAAATAAGTTTATTGAAAAGAAACGACACTTAATAATATTTTTTTAAGCGCCTAACATATTGGACTGTTTGCAAAGTCAGACATATAGGCATTATATCTATTAGAAAAAGGTGGATATTAATTAAAAATATGACTTAAATACTGAAGTATGCAACTATTTGTTAAGTATTTACCACATTGTTGAAAAAAAAAAATTGTTTTGTATCACACAAATGTCATTCTTTTAACCTTGTTTTCTGGCTAGACCATAAAAAGCACAATAAAAAACAACAAATGCTATGACTTTTTTTGCTAATCAATTGATTGAATTCATTCAATGTATGCAATTGCCATTGATTAACTCTTATCCCTATAATAATTTAATTCCAGTTGATTATCAATACCAACAAACATTTGATTGCAGGCCGGATCTTGCTGACCGACACAAGGTGGGCTTCTTCGGTCTGGACCGAGCCTCCCAGACCGATGTCACTGAAGTGTTGGATCTGAAGGAGATGACAGAAGTCCTCCAAATCCTTCTCAAAGTAAGTATATAGTTTGTTTTCCCATGCAGCGACTGGAATGTACAGAACTTTAAACTGAAAGTGAAACCAAACAAGAGCAAATGTATTGCAAATGTGTTTAAACATTCATAATGATCCGGTCACTAGACTGCCCTCAGATTATAGAACCCTGCTTGGGGACGTTAATTAGGAAATATACATTAAAGTTCAACCTACAGTGAAATTTCTAACTAAACCTTTTCCTTTAAGCTATTGTGATCACCCTATGTCCAGCATGCGTCGGTGTGCTGAGAGCAGTGGGTGTCATCACATTTAAGCTCATTACCACTCTAGAAACCACACTTTTCATCCATTCTTAATGAAACTTGGTCAATATCTAGACAATATCTAGGCCAAGTTTGAAATCTGTGTCACATGCGTCCAAAGTTACCATGTCAAATGTAAGAAAAACCTTGTAACCACTCTAGGGACCAAATTTATAACTCAATCTTAGTGAAACTTGGTAAGAAGGTTTACTTAGACAATATCTAAGCTGATATTGAATCTGGGTCAGTTGGTCCAAAAACTAGGTCATCAGGTCAAATCTTAGTAAAACCTAGTTACTACTCTAGAAAAAAAAAAATTTGACTGGATCTTGATAAAACTTGGTCAGAAAGTTAATCTTGGCTTTTTTCTAGGCAGAGTTTGAATCTGGGTCAGTTGCATCCAAAAACTAGGTCACCAGGTCAAATCTTAAGAAACACCTTGTTACCACTATAGAAACCACATTTATTTTTCAATCTTGATGAAACTTTGTCAGAATTTTCATTTTGGCCATACATAGGCTGTATTTGAATCTGAGTCATTTGCATAATAAACTAGGTCACCAGGTCAAATATTAGAAAAACCTTGTTATGACTCTATAGACCACATTTATGACAAATTCTTTATGAAACTTGGTTAGAATGTTTATCATGACAAAAATTAGGCCAAGTTCGAGCTGGGTCACTTGTATCTACCAACTAGGTCACCAGGTAAAAACATCTTACCCATCTAGGGGCATTATTTATGACTAAAGCTTGATGAAACTTGATCAAATTGTTTATCTTTACTTGCCAATATCTAGGCCAAGTTTGGATCTGGGCCAGATGCTTCTAAACATGAGATCACCAGGTCAAATCTGAAAAAACCTTGTAACCACTCTAGTTCATGCTTTATGACCGGGTCTTGATAAAACTTTGTCAGAATGTTTATCTTGACCACATGAAGGCCATGTTTTAATTTGGGTCAAGTTTGGTAAAAAACTAGATCACCTGGTCAAGTCATCAGCAGTTGGTGTCTATGGACTCAGCTGAGCGCTTAAGGGCCATGATGGTCCTCTTGTTTCAAAACCCAATGCCCCGTCAAATTATAGCAATGCAAATATAGTAATTGGTTCATTATTGATGAATATGACTTTAAAATTGATTGCTGATCATGACAAAGTTGTATCTTATATAGAATTGTAGGCAAATTGAAACTGATTCTCATTCAGCCCTGGTTTTGTTGTTCACAGGATGTGGATGAGTTGAAGAGAGACATCAATCTTGCCAAGCATGTGATGAAGGCTGATTATGAATCAAAGCTGAGAGAAAAATCATTTGAGCTGTAAGTAAAAAGAAGACTGCTAGATACATCAGTTTTTACATATATGTTAAAGAAATATGAAACAATGAAATCTGTGAACAAGACCCTTTAAAGACCTAAAAGAAAGTATGTTTTGTAGCGCAGACAAAACACATTCATCTACAGAAATAAAACTCAAATGGTCCATTACTGAAGATCATATCCATAGCATAACCCACAGTAACCCAATTTCACGACATCATTAATATATAAGGCCGTCAATTATTGGTGCATGACATTTAAGATTAATACACCCTTTTTTGATGATATCAGATAATTTCCCACTTTTTCTTTATAAAACACATCTGTTCTAATGAACCTAGATACTAAAACGAAAAATATTTTGAACTGAAAAAATCTTTATCTTTCTATTAACCATGTACACATGTTATACTATATCTCTCATATAAATGAGCCTTTCTATGAAAAGGAGGTTTAAATGCAAGTGCATAAAGTGTCGTCCCAGATTAGCCTGTGTAATTCGCTTTCTTGGTATTGTTTGTTTTAATGAAGTCTCCTGTTAGCAAAAATCCAGTTAAGGTGGACAATGTCGTCCCTGATTAGCCTGTGCGGACTGCACAGGCTAATCTGAGACAACACTTTATGCACATGCATTTAACCCCTTTTTCTCAGAGCACGACTCAAATACATAGTATGCTTAAAATAGATAAGCAATAGATAAGCAATGTCTTGCCATAAGATTCATCAGTGATTTATGTCTCTGCTAATCTGTATATCGCAAAACTTGTCGGAATTCAATTAATTGCATTTTAAGGTGCAAAAAAAATAATTCAGGTGAGATAAAGAACGTAATTGGAACAAGCATTCTGCACAATGTTATGTCGCATTCCCTGGGTGTTTATCATCAAAGCAGCGAAGCAGAAGTGTGTCGCGTTCTGAGAAAACTGGGCATAATGCATGTGCGTAAATTGTCATCCCAGATTAGCCTGTGCAGTCCGCACAGGCTAATCAGGGACGACAATTTCCGCTTTTATGACATTTTTCGTTCAAATGAAGTCTCTTCTTAGCAAAAATCCAATTTAAGCGGAAAGTGTCGTCCCTGATTAGCCTGTGCGGACTGCACAGGCTAATCTGGGATGACACTTTACGCACATGCATTATGCCCAGTTTTCTCAGAACACGACACATCTAAGCAGCCAATCAGAAGTGTGCCAACAGGTTTCAAATTTAATTAAGCATTTTTTTTTGTTGAACTGATAATGATTGACTGAAAGAAAAAACAAACGACGAGTCTCAGTTCATTAAGGTAAGCATGTGGTTTCATAGGAATGTTAAATGTGCATCATTTTTTAGTACAACTTGGCATCTGTAAGTTTAACCTGATCTCATCATTTTTTATTTAACTGGGAGATAACCTATTCAGATATCAATAGCACAACTATTTCCGCCAGTGGGGATGTCATGAATGCAATCTTATGTCAGCTATATACATAAATCCTTCTTTATGGTGATCTGATGCATTACTTCAAGAGTCCTATGTTTATTTTTGAAGAAACCTGACCAGGCTTCGATAAGGGTGCATCTTCATTTAGAGATAACAAATGCATAAAAAATCCTTGAATAGCACATTTTTCTGCGCTTTTTATCAGCATCCTTTTTCTGCTTGTGTGTAAAATAACATTGCATTTCACAATTTCACCTGATATTTTTACAGTTAAAAATTTGTTTTAGTTTTATGTTTATTTTACAGTTTAAATAAAATTTAATGGTGAAATAACATTATCACTTTGCTGCGTACTGTTTAAATAAATGTTATAATTAAACCTTTTGTACACTTCCTGTGGTTACTCGTTCAACTTAAATTGTCTGTGTGTCATCAAACGATATGTCACAGATAATAAGTCCATTTTGTTGAACATTCTTTGGTTTTCCAGTTAAAAATTCTTGTATTATTTCAAATTTTATGTGTACCCAGCCTTTCATGAACATAATGCGAAATTAGTGCAAAACAACATCATCTTTCAAAACATTTCTCTGATATTGTTTATCTAAGCTGCTTGGAGAAAAATGAAATAATCACAGTTGACTTTAATATGTTTGAGCATACATTATTCTATAATTTATACAAATGTCAAGGATTCGTCATAAATAGCAGCTGTTTTAAGCCTATTCAATCAGGTGGCCTTGGATATGGTGTCTGGAGGTATAACTGGTTCGATCCCCACTCTGGGAGCATTCTTTAGATTTTCCTCAAAGGCACCCTAGTACTAGTTCTGTCCATAAAATGGACTCAAGAGCATTTCAATAAGCCATAGGCTTACAATGCAATTCAGCTAAAATAAATAGGTTTCAACTAACTTACTGATGTCATTCTGTGAAGTAAATGGTTGTGAGATATTTTTTTCTTCGCAGACCAAGCTTAGACTAATAGAAAGCCCTTTATTATAATACAAAGTTTATGATATGAGCCTTGCTCTGGGAAAACCAGGCGTAATGAATGTGCATACTGTGAAGACTGCACAGACTAATCTGGGACAACACTAAACACACATAAATGAAGCCCTGTTTTCAGAGAGCATGAATCATATATAATAAATGAGGAACTCTCCGTGCATAAAGGTAAGCATGTGATTCTTATATGCAATATATGCATTCTTTCCATCAATATGCTTTACCTTCCAGTTCACAATTGGGTTCTTCTGTTTTACTGCTATTTTATGTAAATATAATAAATATGTCAAAGATACAAGTGTTTTATCTAACCATGAGAAATTCGATTATGGTTAAGAGCTTGTTAACTTAAACTAATGTGGACATTAAAATGATTTATCAGGCAACTGAGATCATTACTTATATTAATGACGGCAAGTATAGAAGAATTTAATTGGTAAATTAAGAACAAAATATTTGCAACATTATTGACTTCTAATTCTGGGATCACAATCAAAAATCACGTTAAGACTTGCATGTTCTAGTTCTGTTTTTACTCTGACCTGCATTCCAGCTATTGCCGAATTAACGAGAGGGTAGCAGATCTGGAGAAAATGCATCAAGAGGTAATGCATGATGAGCCTTGCTCTGTGAAATGGGGGTTTAATGCATGTGCGTAAAGTGTTGTCGTCCCAGATTAGCCTGTGCAGTCGGCACAGGCTTATCAGGGACGACACTTTCCGCCTTTACTGGATTATTGTTAAGAAGAGACTTAATAATAATTATAAAACAAAAAATATAATAAAAGCAGAAAGTGTAGTCCCTGATTAGCCTGAGCGCACTGCACAGGCTTATCTAGGACGACACTTTACGCACATTCATTAAACCCCCTTTTCACCGAGCGAGGCTCAGATATTGGAGCATTGAATGAACTGGCAATCTGCTATCAAAGAAGCCATGAATCCAATGTTAATATTCATGTTTGTATTTTATTTACCTGTCATGAATGGCATGCATAATAATTTTACATACATGGAAAATCTTTTTTTAAATAAATCATGTCTAATACAAGTTATAAATGTAAATTAGCAAGTAGAAGGCAAAATTAGCTTATTTTCCTTAAAATACCTTACACATTTTTATATGGAATTTATGCAAAAGTGTTGATATTCCTGTTTTATGTTTTTATGCCCCCGGAAGGGTGGCATATAGTGATCGCACTGTCCGTCTGTCTGTCTGTCCTTCTGAAATTCCGTCACACTTTGCGTTTAGGTTTCGAAAAATGCTCATTACTTCTATGTCCCTTGAAATATAACCTTCATATTTGGTATGCATGTGTATATGGACAAGGCCTTTCCATACGCACAAAAATTTTAACCCCTGTGACCTTGACCTTGAAGTAAGGGTCTGCGTTTAGGTTTCAAAATCTGCNAGGGTTGGAACTGTACGGAGAGCTTTTCGACAACAGCTTTCTGACGCCATTGCCAGAGTTGCCATTCTGTACAATGTAAGTGCATAGCAAAATCTCAAGTCTTATTTATTTACTGAAAATGTATACAATCATCTATTGCAAACTTTTACACAATCATCTTTAGCAAACTTTACAATACTAGCAACACATAAAACGTGCTATTAATAGTATGTATGTGTTCAAATTCATAAGAGAATTTTGGCAGTTACCTATTTTGCATAGCAAGTTATATTATCTGCTGGTACTTATTAAGACTGTTAATGTTTTTTATCCTAATTTTCACTTTTGTATTTCTTTTTTAATTGAAATGTTGACATGTGCTTAATAAATATGGCAAACTAAAAACTACTTTCTATGGTATAAGATCACTGAATAATAGGATAAATTGGTTTTAATGCTAAGTGTTCCATTCAAAATTGAGCCTCTTTCTTGGAAAACTGGGCTTAATGCATGTGCATTAAGTGTTGTCCCAGATTAGCCTGTCCAGTCCGCATAAGCTAATCAGGGACGACACTTTCCACCTTGGCAGGATTTACGTTTGGAAGAGACTTTCTTTAAACGAAAATACCATAAAAGCACAAAGTGTTTTCCCTGATTAGTCTTTGTAGTCGACTGCACAGGCTAATCTGGGATGACACTTTACGCAGATGCATTTAGTCCAGTTTTTCCAAGAACGCATCTCAATTGTCTCTATTCTCCAGAAAAACCTGCAACGTAAGGTGCGTCAGGAGAAGTCCAAGAACGAAGGTGATGCAGAAAAACTAGAGGAGAAGTACCGGGAGATGCAGGCCACCATCCAGCGTAATGAGTCCATCATACACATGCTCAAGATGCAGATCCAACAGCTGCAGAACAAGGAACCCAGCATTGCAGAAAGCGTGAGTTGTTTGGTGGCTTTCAGGGGGGAGGGGGGGGGGGGGTTTGGGNAGTTTGCGACTCAAATTTTCACAATTTAAAAAAGTTTGTGACTCATTTTTTCACAATTTTGAAAAGTTTGCGACTCATTTTTTCTCAAATTGATTGGGCCAAGTCTTCTTCAGAAACTGGTTTTTGTGTTCTCCTCCAGATTTTACGACCCAGAGATTAAATGAATGTGTCAGGCAGCCTTACTTAGTAACTATGGGGTATTAATATTATGACATACAACTTTGCATTAGTCTTTTCAAATACAAATTTATAACTTGTTCCTATTTCCTTAGGCCTCCTGAAATGTAACGTGTTTAGAAACAAAAAGAAAGTTATGACATAAATTTAGTTGACTTACATATTAAGTATAACAATATAATGTGTGATATTGGTTTCATTTATTTAAGTTGGTTTATTTTTGCATAACGATGCAAAAATGTGTAGCGTTTTCAAATTGGATATCAAGATTTCATCCATTATGAGTTTTGTCACTTTTTATTTGTGATTGTTTTTTTATCATAAATTTAGAACAGAATAATGGGCTGATTATGGGGAGACTTTCCTTGCTTAATGCTGAGAGAAATGATGTTATGATGCAAATGTCTCATTTTTGATCAAATGTATTGTACTTTGTAGTTTTTAATATATATATGCAGAGTAAAGCAGAAAGTGTGGTGGGTTGCAAGGGAGACTTGGTTTTGACAACTCTCTGGAAAAGTCATTCTCTTTAAAAATCATGTTCTTGGACATTAGGTGTATTTTTTCATTTGCAGAATATGAAAGTGACTATAAGTTTATTACTTCATAACTTCATAATTATTCATTTTGTTTAACATGATTTTGGACAGTTATTCACAATTATATTCTTATGAGTACCTTGAATACTGTTCTGTTGGCAGAACTTGGATATGCATCTAATGACATCCATTGTAACCACACAGTGAAACTGTAAATGGTGCCCAATAACACTGGTTTTCAAATTATTTGTTTAAGTTCCATGATAAGTGGTATAACTGCTGTTGAAAAATTGTTTTAGTGTCACCCTGCACTCTTTGCCTTTGAAATATTCTTCTGTTTGGTAGTGGTTTATTGCAATGTTAAGGTGAAATTATCTGCAAGCTTTATACATGACCCTGAATGGTAAAGTTTGCTTACAGCCATCGATAGCGGACTCTGAACGACCTTCTGCCGTCTCCCCACAGACTCCGGTAAAACTTGTGTAACCATACTAACAGTAACACACACCATATATGTACTGGGATCAGTGATTTCTAGATACCCATACTTAAAATGTACTAATTTATAAATTTTTCTGTCAAACTGTAGGGTATTATTTTCCGATTCATGATTGTTTCATTCATCAAATCCATTAAATTTAATGTCTTTGACTGAATCAAGCGCTTAATGGTGCAATTTGGAAGGCCTTCAAATTAGCAGCAGCACTTAAATATCTGGAAACAATTATAATGACATTTAAACTAAATGTTCTCTTTCTCAGAAATTACGGCAAAATACCATTTAAATTCTTCTTCTTTTTGTCAAATTACAATTTCAGTTCAATATTTTGGCCCGATTCTTAATAAAGCTCCACTCTGCAGATATCTGTCAAGCACATAAACTGCAGAAATAGTCTTTTAGGCAACTTACCAACCAAAATACAAAAAAAAAATGTTTTTAAATCTTTAGAGTCCGTAAGTCAAATAAAGCTATAGATCACTTAATCATCACAGATTTTTATGTTAAAAGTCCTTGATCTTACCACACATTATTGGTATACTGGTAGTTTTCAAGACTTAACACTTAATGCACAAGTAGGTATCAGAAATCACTGTCTTTTTCAGTACATATGTCATACAAATTATATATTGAACATAACTCATACCTATTGTTCAGATTATAATAATTGTCTAAGAATGTATAATTTATGTTGTTGTGCTTATTAACTCACTTATTATATTGCCTAACACTGTTCTGCCTTTTGAATTAACATACATTTTATTTGGTTTATTTGAAAGTCAGGGTTTTTTTCACATTTTAAATCTTTTTTCTTGTGTAAGGATGGGTATTTTCTGGTATTCGCTGTCTAGAAAACTGTTTATATCTATAAAATATATTTTTAGCTCCACATAGATGTTTCTTTGTTGAATGTACTACTTGTTTCCATCAGTAATAAAAGAATTTGATATAATTACACAATATCATTAGGAAAAGATTGGCTTGTGTACTATTAATGAGGTTTGTTAATGATATGCTAAAAGATAAACACCCATGTTAGAGACCGCATGAGCTCATGTGATGTCTATAATTTGATTACAAGTCTGGTGAAAGAAAAAACTGATAATGTGTTCTTCCACATTCGGTGTACTTTTACCATGTTTATGTGTTGTTGGCAAGTATTGTTTGTATTTTTAATGTTGATATATTATTAATAGTATGATGTTTTGTCATAATTTAATTGATGTTGTAGTTTAAAAGCACTCAATCAATTTAGTGTTATTATTTTTTATGTATTTTTTAATTATGCTCAAACAATACTTGTAGTCCTACCCCGTTTAAAACTATTTTTGATATGTTTTGATATTAAAATCAAATAATGTATTTAATGCATTAGTGTGTGATTTATTTATGATTTGTATGCAGCTTTATGCCACTGCAGTTTAATCGCACTCATTTGGATTAAGGCATGTTATATGTCTTGTTGAAACAAAATATATAGATATTCCATAAACAGATAGGCATTTTTGAAATATTAATTTGATCTTTCCCCTAACTGGATTATTATGTATTATTTAACATTATATTATATAAAATACAAAATTTCAGAGCTCAACTGGTAAAGTCATGGTGAGTTGAATGTATGCTTTGTGTGTAAATCTGAGATGAGCCGCGTCATTCAAAAAGGGTCTTATACCGTATGTGGCAACAAAACTCCAGACCAGACTGCATATGCGATTGTGCAATCCGGTCTGGAGCTATGTTCGCCAAATGGCATAAGACCCATTTTAGTATGAGGGTGCTCATATATAGAACTGATTGGAGGAATGGGTTTCAACTTTATTTATTTGATACGTTATAGCTGTTAAGTACATGGTCCTTATTGACATGGTTTATTTCCATTTTTTAAATGAAGCAGACTTGTGTTTGTATCTTTATTCCCTGTACATAGATTGGTCAAAGTATCTTATGACTATTACTGGTTATTATAAGTACAAGTATATTTATTCATTATGCTTGATCGGCTTAGTAAACATTGTGCTCTGGTTACCATACAGCACCAGTCAGCTTATTCATGTAGCATGTGGGTAGACAGGTATAGTGACAATAGTACATAATGTACCTACACTATAAATGTTTTAACCGACAATTACTCTGGGAATGATCTACAGGGGAGGGGGGGGGGGGGGNTTTTTAACTGCACCCGCAGCCGAGCGTTGGCATCCGCTCGACGGTGCTCTTGTATGAAAGTCTGTTATTCTAGAGGCCCAAAACATAAAAGATAGTTAGCAAAACTAAGTAGAGAGAATTATATATTTTAAACAATATTAATGTAGGGAAATGATATTCTAGTAGGCATTGTATTCGTATGTGTTTGTGATTTTGTTTGTGTATTTTTTTAACATTATTGTTTTAATGTGGCTGCCATTTTAACATTTTGGGAATTCAATAAAAACAAAGAAATGCACTGACATATTGACGGGTGCTTTATATGTTAAACATTTATTATCACATCTGTCTTCTATTTATATACCAAATCTATGATGGTAGAATATTATTTATACTTGTAATGATTGTTGGCATTATACTGTGTATTAAGTTCAAACAATTCAGAGTGATGTTATTAGTTAATGACTTGGCATAATGTTTTATTTTCTTTGTTTAGTATAATGTAGCATCCATTGTCTAAAATAATATTTCATGAACAAACAACAAAAACTTATGCTACCGTTTTCAGTGATAAACATTTATCAATCAATTATTGTGAATGATATTTTGCAACATGCTTAAATAGTTATCATCCATATTTGCTATTGTTTGGAAAGTGTACACTATTTTTGCCTCGTGTAGAGTTTCGTGGATTCACCTGTGTCAGTCGTGCCATCAGTACGTCCACCTGTAAGTATGCCCGCTGCATGTGGAGTGGAAATTTGTGTCATGTTCTGAGAAAACTGGGCATAATGCTTGTGCGTAAATTGTCATTCCAGATTAGCCTGTGCAGTCCGCACAGGCTAATCAGGGACGACAATTTCCGCTCTTATGGAATTTTTCGTTTAAATGATGTCTCTTCTTAGCGAAAAATCAAGTTTAGGCGGAAAGTGTCGTCCTTGATTAGCCTGTGCGGACTGCACAGGCTAATCTGGGACGACACTTGACGCAAATGCATTATGCCCAGTTTTCTCAGAACACGACTCATATTGTAGTCAAGGTCATGGCTTTATATTTTTGAAATTAGAGAGATATGATGGATATTTGTCCATGCTTACTGTTTTTATGAAACCAAAATACTCATTTATAGCGTGTGTGTTGAATTTCCTTAATCATAAAATACTTGCTGTCAATTACAAGAAGTTATCTCCTGATGTTTCCGGAGTTTCATTATTACTAAATATACAATACTTTGAAGTAATGCAAAAGTTTGATTTACCTTATAATAATATTTTTCAAACACTACCGAACAAATGCTTGAATTCCATAATTTGTTTCGCATAGCTTTGCATTAGAATAAAGTAATGTAATTTAAAACCGCATGAATGAGAAATAAATGTTTCATGCATCTATGAAATGTTTATAGAGCGTTCGAGAAAAGGTGAGGCTTGTCTATGTGTGTTTTCATATTACACAATTTTGAAGGAAAAGAAACACAACTTATTATTGCATAATATAATGGAACTATTATTTTTAATTTCCCAACTTTGAAACGGAAAAAAATGTGAAAAAAGATGAAAATGAATACTGTTGTAACATAAATTACCCAATTAGTTACACATTAGAGTTTATGCTGTTTCATCAGTTAATTAGTTGTATAAGGAGAGACATGCATATTTTTGTAAAAAGTTCCTTTTTAGCTCCACTGGCCAGAGGCCAGCGGGGCTTATGTCATGGTCCTGTGTCCGTCGTGTGTCCGTGGTGTGTGCGTCAGTGCGTGCATTAACTTTTTCTTCAAACATCTTCTCCTCCTAAACTACTGGTCCAATTCTGATGAAATTTCTCAGGAATGTTCCTGGGGTGAACCTCTTTCAAATTTGTTCAAATTTTGCCCCTGGGGTCAAATTTGACCCTGCCCTGGGGGTCACATAATTGAAAATTTGCTTATATAAGGCCTATTTTCTGAAAACTTTAAAAATCTTCTTGTCCATTACCATTGGGCCTAGGGCTACCAAATTTGGTATGTAGTGACATCTAATAGTCCTCTACCAAATTTCTTCAATATATGCCCCTGGGGTCAAATTTGACCCTGCCCCGGGGGTCACAAAAATGAACATATGCTTATATAAAGCCTATTTTGTGCAAACTTTAAAAATCTTCT
>VMBQ01000187.1:0-57416 GCA_007657795.1 Dreissena rostriformis
GATTAATCGCGGAACACAATCGCTAACTCTACTGTATAATATTATGCAATTTTATAACTCTTTCTTCTTGTTTCTGTCTGCCCCAGTCCTCCTTTCCACATGCCCGTATAGGCGACGGTTCGATTTTGAGTTTGAAAAGTGAATATTGGTGTTTACTTTCAAACTCATTTTGCTGGAGTAAAGCAATTTAGGAACAGAAATTGCATCAAATATATTTTAGAATGACTCCTCACATATTTTGTCAGTTCCTAAATAGGAAAAATGGAATTTCGAAGATTGGTTGAACGTCAAGGCAATTATACACAAACCTATAGGACAACGTAATGGTTAAGAAAAAGCGTGAACGGACTAGTAGTTAATTTTATGTATGAACTGTCTAGAACCTGTATGCTCGCAAACAATTGACGTCAATACTTTAGCTATTCGTAATTGCAAGAATTGAAAAAATATTCATAGAACGATATTCGGCATATATTATGCTGTTTGTTTTCAAATCAATTCTATGGAAAACAAATGTTATTCTTTTTATTTTACTTGTTATTCTTTTATCTACCACATGCAATGTTTGTTATATAGATGATGCGGGAATTTGCACAAAATACGGCTTATAGGAATCATCAGTAAATATATGAACATGCATATTCAAACTGCACACCTGTGTTCGCAGATATGCATAATACTCAGATCATACGTTGTGTCATGTCCTCACATTGCGTATAATGTATGTAACCTTTCTTTGATATTTACGTTCGAAATGAATGGTATGTTTGTCTTTCATTAAGATGCAGTTTTCTTTCCACACATTCACATCACATATGATATCTCATTGCGTATCATTATATAAAGTATATTTGCGCACATAATGCAATATGAACATATTTTTCGGCGTTGCCGTCTTACCCAGTTTTTTTTATCTTAATCAATCTTTGTAATTGTCCAATAAAATATTGAGAAAATTTCCCGCCATTAGAGCTGAGTGAATAAATAAATACATGGAATGTTCGTATAAATGAAAAATACACAAACTGCGCAAAATAGAAAACGTGAAATCTACAAAAGTTCATCTCATTAATCTAACATTAACTGGTAATTCAATTAACTTTCTTTTTTGGGTAGTATAGCGTTAGGAAAATTCCAATTCTGCATGTGCTAATATGAAAATTTCAGGGATGCATCACTGCATTTTTCAACGATGTTAACTACGAGTTCAGTGTTAAACAATGTTATCTTCAATGAAAAGGCTATAGGGATACAACAGTTTCACATCCAAATCTCGAAATCAAGACAGTTTATGTGCCCCATTTCATTTGACACAGTGTCAGCATCAGAACGTTTATACTCAAATGTAATGTTCTTATATCTAGCAATAACTACCATATTTCATGTTGTAAAAACAATTATATTATATGTAATATAAGTATTGTTGCTCTCCATCCTGATTAGTTTTTGTTTCACAAAAAATAAATATGTTTTCAAAATTGACCTTTAAACATGTAAAACTATTAAGTTTCAAACAAGCCGCTGTTCCAGCAGTGGAATCGTGACCCCTCTTTAAACGCATTGGAATCCATTCCGCAAGGTATCAAGGTCAGTTCCTGGAATCGTTATTTCAATGCCATTGCGTTTACTGAGACGAAATTAGAATTATATTCTGACCAGAAATACTATACATAAGGATTGTCAACGTATTCATTATTATCATGTACAGATGACGTGTCAATACTCGATTCTTCATGTTTTCAAAAAGTGCTTGATAAATACTATTTTTTTTAATTATTCCACCAACTTGACCAATATACTTAGCATAATCTCGATTGTTCCCGATACTTTTTATCATCGTATCAAATAGCAATGTTCGGCAAACCAATACAAAATGGTCTATTCCTAAACATATTTGAAATACATGTATGTATGGATGATATTCGCGATCTTGATCTCATAAATATAACTCATTGATATAACTGATTGACTTTCACCAACGCAAACCAAACTCAACGATGTATTTCGTTTTAAAATATATTTCTTGTTAAATATAAGCACACCGCCTATACGTATAAAAGCTCTGGGAAATATATAAGAACACGCACACAAGCTACCGATATGGATAGGTGTTAAACAGTTGTAAACGCTCAACATTTCTAATTACATTCGAAAGCTTTACGCTTATCATAGGGTTATCATTATTTCAAACTTCAATGCTGCTTCTCTATCATGTTTAATTTGGCCAATGTTTTACTAGACTGTATTGAGTTGGGCCTACTTGCGGAAAATTTCTCCAACATTTTATTGGCTTTTATTAAAGGTTAATTTAGGTCAAACCTGGATTAGACTGGTAACATAGATTTAACAAGATACAAACTACTATGTGTTGGCTATTGTGATCGCCTTTTGTCCGTCGTGCGTCGTCCGTCGTGCGTCGTCCACATTTGCCTTGTTAACACTCTAGATCCCACATGTATTGTCCAATCTTCATGAAACATGGTCAGAAGATGTGTCCCAAAAATATCTTGGACGAGTTTGAAAATGGTTACGGTTAGTTGAAAAACATGGCTGCCAGGGGGCGTGACAGTGTTCCTTATATGGCGATAGTAAAATATTGTTAACATTCTAGAAGTCACATTTATTGTACAATCTTCATGAAACTTAGTCAGAACATCTGTTCTAATGATATATTGGATTAGTTCGAACATGATTCTGGTCGGTTAAAAAACATGGCCGCCAGGTGCGGGGCAATTTTCCTTATATGGCTAAAGTAAAACCTTGTTAACACTCTAGAAGTCACATAATGAGTCCAAGATTCATGAAACTTGGTAAGAAAATGTGCCCCAACAATATATTGGACGAATTTGAGAATGGTTTCTGTCTGATGAAAAACATGGCCGCCAGCGGGCGTGGCAGTTTTCCTTAAATGGCTAAAGTAAAGCCTTGTTAGCACTCTTTAAGTCACATTTATTGTCCAATCTTCATAAAACTTTGTCAGAACATCTGTTCTAATGATATCTTTGATGAGCTCGAGAATGGTTTTGGTCTGTTGAAAAACATGGCCGCCAGTGGGCGGGGCAGTTTCCCTTCTATGGCTATAGTAAAACCTTGTTAACACTCTAGAAGTAACATTTTTGGTCCAATGCTCGTGAAACGTGGTCAGAATATGTGTACAAATGATATCTGGGCTGAGTTTGAAAATTTTAAAATTGTTATGGTTTGTTGAAAAACAAAGCCGCCGGGTGGCGGGGCAGTTTTCTTTATAAGGCTATTGTGAAAACTTGCTGACGCTATATTAGCCATATTTATTGGCCAATTTTCGTGCAACTTGATCAGAACATTTGTCCCAATTAAATCTTGCCAGAGATTGAAACTGGGTCATATGAGCTCAAAAACAATGTCACTAGGTCAAATATAAAAAAACACATGTTAAAAGTCACTTTTTTGGGTCAAATCTTCATGAATCAGCTTGCATTTGTTTCAGAATAATCTAGTTCCTTTGGCTCTCAGGTGAGCACCTTAGGGCCCATGGCCCTCTTGTTTATTGTTTGTGGTACAATGTATTCAACACATGTTCATGTACCAATGTAGTGTTCGTGTGTCGTATGGTTAGATATCGCTGTCCGATATTAAAATGGAATATATTGTAACACAAAAAATAAAGAAGAGCATTTTGTATCGTGTAAAATCTATGTTTCCAGACCACATCTAGCGTTAACATTTTGGCTATTGCTAGATTCAAATTGTACACTTATTATACTATTTTAAACAATCTCCACGGGATGCTATGCAAAATATTTGTAATTAACTGACATTTATATTTTAATCTAATACTATAATAGAACATCAATGTACTATGCTATCTCCTAGACCATCTATGGCAGTATAGTACTTGCATAACTGCATATAACATTGTTATCATTATTTTTCAATGCTAGTCATTGCTCAATCTAAGCAATAATATCCTGTTTACCTTATTAAAATGGCTTGAAAACACATTTTGGTTCGAATTATAGTATTTAGTGGAATTTAACAAGTTTACGATTCAACTGTAATGTACAGTATCATTTTAAACTTTGCTTTAGTTAATTATCATTCTACCACCACCCATTCCAGTTTTCTCAAGACAGAGTATGAAATTAAAGATTTGTTTGCGTTATTTGGCGATAAATCATGTGGTTATACTGCAATAAATCATAGAGTTATTCTGCAATTTAAACCTATAAATGTGGCTTTTTCCGTCTTTGGCGCAATTTTGACGCAAGCATTTTACTAAATATAATATATCCACACATTGTTTTACAGCAACAGCCGTTGTAAACTGTTTGACATGAACGCTTTTGGCTCAACAATGTAAAAAGACTAAAAACATACAATTGACATTTAAACGTACATTTTTTTTCAGTTTTTTTTTCTTATGATTTCGCAAATTGTGTTTCCTACTCAGATGACGAGCTATGTTTGTTTAAATGGATTATAATTCTTAAGGAATTAAAAGTATGAAACTGGTGAAACCAGTGTTATAAAGTAAGTTCGGCTAAAAAAGCACACCTTTTCATTAGAAAATAAGTAAATTGTATGGTTAAACTCAAGGTTCTATGTAAAAAAAACGGCATGTGGCGGAGGTCTAGATTTGTTCAAATCAAAGTGAGATTTAAGCATGCACTTTTAAAACGGAAATTGGTTGAATTATAGGGGAGATCTGACACAGATATCGTTCAAACATGTGTAAATAAATTAAAACTAGTTTGCATTTAATGTATAAAAGGAAACTTTATTAGAATATAATTCAATTTTCTAACGTCTGCTTCATGTTTCCATCTGCACCCCCCTCCCACACGCATATGAAGGTAACGGTTCGAGATAATTTGAAAAGTGAATAATGGTTTTGATTATAGCCTACTCTTATTTCAGAGAGATTTTCAAACATGCTTATATTTTAAGATGTTTATATGTGAATTTAAATTTTACAAAATAATTTTTCGTAAGTATATCTCTGGGACGTTACGCATAGAAACAGGCATACTAACATCATACAAATATTTATCATACCGCTGCATTGATATCTGACTGATATAACGTTGCATGATATATTTTTTATATCATGTTCAACAGGAAGTTCTAATATAAGTCGATATGTCATATTACTAAGACTTAATAAATAACTCATATTTTATTTTACAAATAAATCAGATTTATAAAAACAAACAATTTGATACCAAGATGTATTACATTTTATCCACAGAAAGCAAAACAAACAGCAAAAAACATATTTTCCAAATATTAAAAATAAATGTCTAAATGATAATGACCTTATGGAAGTTGGTATACCAGTCGATGTATGAATGTAAGTCATTTTACTCGGAATGAACTATAAGGTCATTATTTGTAGTAAAATAAAATCGGATTCAACAAAAGAAACAATTTGATACCAAGATGAAATATATTTGAGACACAAAAAGAAAAAAAAATACTGCGAAACAATATTTTACAAATTTTAATGACGTCATTATTAACAAATCTAACGTCACAGATCATAATCATTCCCGCAATGCAGCGTCGTAGCGATTTTTCATTATTATTTCTTTTAAAATCGTAACTTTAACATGAGGTATGATAAACAGAAAAACAGGTTACTGACTGATCTTTGTGTAGTATATCAGGCTCGGCATAAATAAAAAACGCCTCGGCAAGCCTCGCCGTTTTATTATTTTAAGCCTGCCTGATATAGTACAAAACGTTCAGGCAGTTACCTGTTATTTGTGCATATAATGAAATTTAAAATTATTTTTTAAAATATTAGAACACAGCTTTCAGTGTGAAAGCTCTGTGAAATAAACGAAGAACAGGCCCACAATCTTTTGATATTTAGTGTGGGACAGTTGTAACCGTTCAACATTTCTATAATGACATACGAACAATTTCAAAGGGCTATCATCGTTGCAAACTTCAATGCTGCACCTCTATAATGTTCAATTTGGCCAATGTTGTACCAGACTGTATTGATTCGGGTCACCTGTCGGAAAATTTGTCCAACATTGTTTTGGCTGTTATTAAAGGTTAATTAAGGTCAAAACTTGGATTAGACAGCTACTACTAAATACAGGTGTTATCCATATTTAAATGCACACAGTGCCCTGTAGAAGTACCACATATAACCATACGACGTTTGTAAGACTGGGACTTTCATTACCGGTTTAGGCTTTTACCCTTAATTCTTATAAAGATATTATAAAATTGCACGAAGTCGATTCATGCAAACATAATTGACACATGACATTTAGAATGCTCAACGCGAAGATGTTTTATATTCAATAATTCAATTATTCAATTATCAATGTTTGCTCTTCTAAAACAATTAGTGCCAAATAATGCAAGTTCATGGCAATAGAAATTGTTACGTTTATATTCATTTGTTGTTGAGCAAGTTTCATCAATGGTCGTCCATAGCAACCGTGTCTTGGGATTCATGCAACCATGCATTTTAATATAATGAGAGAATATTGTTAATATCCCTAGAGAACAGTCACTGGTCCATAAACAGGCAAAATACACGAGTGCAATCCTGTAATGCAAACACTGTTTATAGTTCCCTTTGAAGTTAGAAAAAATACAAATATTACGTTATTCTTTTCACTTATTTTAGCGAAATATAAGTAAGTAAACTCGTCGGTTTTCGAATAAAACGAAATTCAAATGACGTCAAATTCATATTGCGAATGGAGTAATTGCGTTATGAGTCATATGTTTAGAAATGCATCCACAATCGATGAACATAACTACATGCGAATAAAGAAAAGTGCGCAACTTCCAAATGACAATAAACGTACTTCAAAATAACAAGACACAATCTCTTGATGTTAAACGTCAACTTCGTCCATATTTATTCCTGGTATCATGGACAATAGACAGTCGACGTCAGATAGAAGATCTCTCATGTGCACTCCTTTGAGGTGATTCCTTTAATATTTTACACGCTTTATTGAGCGGTAAAGCAGTTATTATTAGTGGACATTCTGTTGTAAAAGATGTACTGATTATTCTTTAAAGAGGTCGTTTTGGAATTATACTCATTAATAGAACCTAAGTATTTCAGTAGCGTAATGGTTAATCGAATTTCTTGTGTATTTTTCAAATATTGATATATGGGCAGTTAGGAGCATCTGACATTGAAAGCGGACAAATATAAAGACAATGCCGGTACACTTCTATCTAATTATGTCCATGATGTATCTTATAATTTCATTTATGTAGCGAGGATTTGCATTGTTTTAGTAGAATTACTATTCGGAATGTATTTTAATTTGGTTTCATTTATAACACAACACTTTGATGATGTTCTTTGATCTTGTATGTACCTTTTTAATAGTATTTTATGTAAATTGTACCACAAGTTTCACAATATCTCCCAAATTAAATAGTCTTTACTTGAACACATAATGTTAGGTCTTTCCTTATTCTTAGCTAAACTCAAGTGTAGTTACGTATTGCTGGTGCAAATTTAACTGTCCCTAAAATCTCTAAACACTGAGAATTTCTAAGGAATCTGGTGCCTGTCATATTCTAAAGAGATACAGAATTGACATGTTCTCTGATTAACATAAAGAGAGTGCTTGGAAAGGTTATCATATAACCCATTTGAACTAATTAATTAAGCCAATTGACCAAGGTTTATCAACACCACCATGAGGTCTGGTAAATGCACTTGTATTTTGCGACATTCCCTCCAAAAGTATAAGAGTGTATATTTATGAAAATGTGCTGATATCCGCAACTACATAATAGCTGCAATCATGCAGACCGATGGATGGTTTCATGCAGCTTTGCAGCCATGCTTCACTTGTAGAGACTACATTTTCAGCAGACTCCAACCTCTAAGTGTGCTTAATATCATGCTTTAGTGCAGATTGAACTACTAAAATATTGGCGTAATTGCTATACCCTATATGAAATACGTCGCAATGCAACATTACAAACCATTTACTTAGCTCACTGGTGGCGCTAAAGCAACTCTCTTTGCACTGAACGCGAATTCATTGCAATCATGCTACGTTTGTTATATGTAACCGAACTTGCGATGACCAAAGTCCACATACAGAGCAAAGTCTCATAAAACACACACACTTATTATCTTCGGGCTTTTATTGTATACGCTTATTATATTAGGCATAAACAGCAAAATACGTTCATATAAGTTAAAACGTAAGTTTCCTCATTTTTTCCCATACGGTATTGTAAAAGTGGAAAAAAGATAAATTATTATTAACTTCGAATGCAACGGAAAGAAATTCAAATATGTCACATTAAACAGTTGCATTAACGTATGAGCGGCATGCGAACCTCATTTTAATAGCCAGGACATTGAATTTATCATATCAAATGTATCCAAAGTGAAATGCGAATTCAAACTAATTAAGACAATAATGATATTCCCTAAACGTCTATGATATAATCGGTACACAATATTTTGCGTGCGATAAAACGATTTAGCTTTTAAGATTGCAAACCAAGCTGTAGTTTATGCAAATGAAACAAATCTTCGTAAGATTTCTCAGCGTAATCCTGTCTTGTCAAAGCATAATTGACGACGAAGCTCACTAAATGTAACATATATCTAATCAGACACAATGGAATCGCCAATGTTTGTCATTGATTTAATTCATTTGTGGAGTATTCTGCCGCCAACATTCCCCAATAAAGAGGAGATGGTTAGGAATCTTGTCCTGATGGTCTCGAGTGGTCAATTGGGCACCAGTCTGGTCGGGCGTCGATAACTTGGACAATTACTATTTATAAGAGTCTTAGATCGTTGTATCAAATAACAATACTTATGTATGGATACACTTTCAAATATAAAAAAAAACGACATAGACACACTAATACATAACATCAAAATGAAAAGAAACGCCTGTTGGCTATGACATTACGTATTATATATGATTACTCTGTTTGCAAAGAAAAGCTATTATAGTGCCATAAAATTAAGTGATTATTGTAGACAGTTGTGAATTAGGTTTTCTTTGAACTGTGTGAGCGTGTGCCATGTAAAGAAAATGTAAATTCCGATAGTGTTCGTCTATAACTATGTGCACACAAAGGGTAAACGAGAGACAACACTCAATTAGAAAAATACTTAGGTTATTAACTGTTTTTAGCTGTTATTGATTTATATTCTATATTGCAAAGAGGTATTCAATGATACTTTATTGATACAATGTAAAGTGTTTGCAATGAGAAACGAATATTGAATAAGACGAGCTGTTGTTTTATACTACGGTTATTCTTAAATTCAAATTGTAATAACACTCATTTCTTTTCATCCAATAATGAGCTCACATTCTTGCCACAAACGTATGTCGGCATACCTTACATTCAAACTTATTTCACCCAATAGTAATAATCTCACACACGTTTGATAAAATTTACCATAAACTATAAAAAAAAATAAACAATATATATATAATTTTATAGGAAATTGTGTATTCTTCAATCCAAAAGTTAAGCTTCATTTAATTGACGTCCATTTTATTGACGTACATTTTCCCGCAATTTAATGTACGTTACGTTAATGACATAACATCCGCTTTCTGTTGTTATTTGTATCATCCTGATGAAGGCGTAAGCCGAAACGTTTATAAAAAAGGAAACAAAAATATGTGTTTTTATTGGATTTATCATATCATAAACTATATTAGGATTGACACAGGCTTTACTTACGATCTTCCTTGACGTATACGACTAACACATTATGACTTTAATATATAATTGTTTTCACGACCAACATTAGTTATCTTTATTTATCGCAATAGGTTTAATTGTGAAATAAATATCCTGTCAACAATTACAACAACGAAATATGAACGCTCCTAAAATCTTGTTCACAGGCTCTCTTAATAGTTGAGCAATGCAATACATAATACTTTGCGTTCGCCTTGTTTTGCAAAAGATGATTGGGAAATTACAATTTCCGCACCGATATACCGTAGTTTAAGAAGCAAAGCGTCGTTAACGGATTGGTTTTCGTCCGATAATGCCGCGCTTAATCACGGCGCTCTTGCAAACGGGGCATTAGTGCTTTGAATCGCAAAACGGGGAGTCTATTTTGTTTCCAATAGTATAATGTCGATATTGTTCTACAAAGGCGCATTGTTGTTACAGCAATCATCTTCATTAAGTGATCGATATCCTGTTATTCTGAAACAGTTTCTGTTCACAATTACAAAAATATCCGGAAAAAAAAATTGTTTACGGTCGATTTTATAACAGATACATTGAGCTACTGTCAAGTAAAACCATAGTATGTTTACTAAATCAATGTTTGAAAATATTTACTGCAAACACGATTATCTTGCAGACAATTTGTTTGCTAAACATATTTTGCAGATATTTTGTTTGCTAACCACCCACATGTCGAAAAAAATGCTTATTATCAGTACACATCGGTATTTATCCTTAACTTGCGAATATTCAAATCAAATCCAAAGACTTTTTCTCATTAATCCCTTGACATATTTTTCAAAAACTCTACAGCCAGTTGCGGTAACTTGCGTGAGGTGATGCGATAATGTTTTCTTTAAAAACCTTCTTCTCCTTAACCCATAGACAGATTTTCACAACAACTTCACAGGAATAATCAACAGATGACCCTCTTGAAAGGTTGTTCAAATCTTTCCGGTCCATTTCATATGTAGATCTCCAGAGCTTAAAACAGATTTGAAAAAAAATCTCTTAAACTACAAAGGTCAGGGCTTAAATATTTGGTGTGAAACATGGTCTAGTTGTAGTGATCCGCTACTAAATTTATGTTAATCATGTCCCAGGGATCTAAAGTAATCATGCCTAAGGGGTCACATGATTTATATAGACTTATATATTATATAATATTCTCTGAACAGCAAGGTTAAGGTGTTTAGTACTTGTGTATTTTATGTGCGCCATCATTATGGAACTGAGAAAAAAATGCGCACTGTTGTGCATATGTGTTCCGTAGAGTTATGTGAGTGTGTGTCATATAAAGAATATGTCCATTATAATGCTGTTCATGTATTTGTAAGCAAACAATACGAGGGACAACAATAATTGAGCAAATAAGTTAGACTTTTTACAACATGAATTATTAAATTCCTGTAAAGCCTACACATAAGTTTCAAGTAACACAATAGACGTGGGTACTATTTTCAAGTTTCAACTATTATACAGTTCACCTTAGATATATGCAATCTACGTCATAAATCTTCGGTAAAGACAACGAGTTTATTGTAAAAGTAAAAATGTAGTTAATCATTACCATTTCCAAAATAACGAGAACTTAATAAAACTGATGCGTGTAACATGAATGCGCCTTTTTGAAGGACAGCGCAATAACAACTTAATAATTTTGTAAAAAAATTGGACAACTGGTTTTTCGATACTTAGCTGAAACACAATTGCTCCGTTTACTGCATCACCGTCATTAAGCAGGGTATTATCGGCCATAATGCAGTCTGTGAACAACGGTTTGCTTCCTAAACAACGGTTGAACGGGGCGGAATATGTAATTGTTCAATTTTCTCTAGCGAAAAACGGCGGACGGAAAGTGTTATTTATTGAATTGCTAACATATTGATTGACACTGTTTGCGAAGATCACGAGCAGATTTAAAGATTGTGTATAATATTTCTGGATAAGAATAGTGCTGAAACGATAATTATTTCACACTTAAAGAGCTGAAGAAATGGTTTGAGAATTCTTAAAGCATCTTTTTTTCCTGCAGAACATTAATATGTTACAGATATTTAAATTGTGTGTGAGTCGAATAGGTGTAACAACTTACGTCTTTGAAATGATGAGTCACGCTAGTCTCCATGCTAATACATTTTATGGACAATTACATTGTTACTTTAACCATAAACTCGTTGTCTTTACCGAAGATTTATGACGTAGATTGCATATATCTAAGGTGCACTGTATAATAGTTGAAACTTGAAAATAGTTCCCACGTCTATTGTGTTACTTGAAACTTATGTGTAGGCTTTACAGGAATTTAATAATTCATGTTGTAAAAAGTCTATCTTATTTTATCAATTATTGTTGTCCCTCGTATTGTGTGCTTACAGAAACATGAACAGCATTATAATGGACATATTCTTTATATGACACACACTCACATAACTCTACGGAACACATATGCACAACAGTGCGCATTTTTTTCTCAGTTCCATAAAAGCGATATTATATTTTAGCAATCCTTTGCACAATATACAAAACATATTGATACAACGAACAAAATTGCTAACGCATTTTGTGAGATGATATTTTTTTTTAAATTTATATAAGATGCTAAATGAAAAAGATCTCCGTAATTGTGTTTGTCCAATATGCGATATCCAACCTGACTATTGCCGAAGTTGACCGTTCATGACCTTCAGCATTCCTTATTTAAAAGCCTGTGGCTGAATTGAGATTTTTTATTTTATTTTTTATTTTTTTCTTTATATGACACACACAATCACACAACTACGGAACACATATGCACACCCGTGCACATTCATTTTCTTTTTCAGTTCTATAGAAGCGATATTATGTGTTTGCAAACATATGCATCATTAACAAAACATAAATATAACTAAAACAATTGCTAACGCATTTTGTTAGATGATAAAACAAAAGTTATATTAAATGTACAATGAAATATATCTCCGATATTGTGTTTGTCCAATATGCGATATCCAACCTGACTACTGTCGAAGTTGACCATTCATGCCCTTCACGATTCCTAACCTGAAAGCCTCTGGCTCAATCGAGATTTTTTGCGGACGAATAACTCCACAAATGTTCTAATCAATGAAACAATTTGGCGATTACATTGTGTCCGATCAGATAAATGTTAACTTGAGGTTAGCCTCACCATCAATAAATCTTTAACATTGCGCGATAACGCTGAGAAATCTTGTATAGGTTTGTTAAATTGCAGAAACTGAAATTATAATAATATAATTGAGCACGCGAACAATTATGTGTACTGATAATACCATAGACGTTCTGGCATGTCATTCTTGTCTAAATTAGTTTCAATTCGCATTTCACTTTGGGTCATCGTTTAGCATGATTGCATCCATCCTGTTATTGCAATAATCAGCTTATTTTCAGTTATATACGCTGCAATAAACGTGTAAGTTAAATAATGGAAATGACTGAATATTAGTGTAATGGGTATTTTCTTTCTTTATAAACAATTCCGCTTCAAATGTCAGTTGTGCTTATAAATCAAAGTTGGGAAAAAACAACGAAAGGTGTATAACAATATTGAAACTCAAATATGTAAGTTAAATTGTCAATTCGAATATCATACTTTTTTAACAAAATGAAACGATCACTCCAAAACAACTTCTTAAATTGTATAATATGTTTAAATATAATGTTCACTCATTATATCGGCTTTAAGTTTAAATCTTTATAAAGCCCGTAAACGCTTGAAGGTTTCACTCAATAACGGCACGTGATAGATTTTCGTTATTACGTGGACTGCCGATGTGCACTGATATGGGAAAAAAGGAAAGAAGTTAACTTATCAAAAGCTAGTTGCTTGATAAATTGAAGAATTAGTATCTTCATGTTTAGGGTGCGTATTTTTTCTTTTATTGCATATACATGTAGTTATGTTCTCCGATTGACATGCATTTCTATACATGTAGTACTTTAGTTGCTTTAACAGTAAAATATCGCGCGACCCATAACGACTTGACGGTGTACTCATAAACCAATTAGCAATATTGAACCTAGTCAAATCGTCTAAAAATTTACTCGAGTGAACAATGAAACACCGGTTTCACTTAAATTATATTTGGCTAACATTAGTGGAAAGTCTACCTTAATATTTGTATGCTGGTTAACTTTAAAGGAAAATATTAACAGCATTTGCATTATAATATTACACTCGTGTCTTTCGTCTTTTTATGGACCAGTGATTGTGCTCTAGGGATATCAACACAAGTTTCTAAGTTTTAAATGCATAGTTGCATACATCCCAAGACACGGTTGCTATAGACACACGTTGATTTAACGTGCTCACCCACAAATGAATATAAACATCCCAGACTTTATTGCCAGGATATACAATTATTCGATTGTTGCTGTTTAAGAAGAACACATATAGATCATTTATTAATTAAAATATTTAATATACGTACATCGTAGAATTGAACATTATAAATGTCATGCGTCAATTGTGTTTGCTTGATTCGAGTTTTCGCTTTTTTTTTCCAAATATGAATTCATGGTAAAAGCCAAAATGAAAATGAAAGCATGCATGCATCAAACATACCGGTAAACATTTTATAGTCTTCCCGTGGCATGGTATGATAGATTGTCTGGTGTTGAACATTCTATAGTTAAATACTACTATTATCAGTATGTACCTTTCGCTAGACAATCGTTGACATTTGTGTCGCATAAAATCCAATCACGTTTTCAATCTACAAAACATTATTGCGTTACACTAGCATTATGTTCAATTTAAGACAGAAAATATACATTTCAGAATGGTCCAGGGAATCGTTTATGTTCGAACAATATACCATCAAATCATGTTTTAAGCAACATAATATTATTTGATTTATCTCGCATTACGCGTTTGGTATCCTATATCAAACACATATAAAGTGTTGTTAAAGAAGGACCGCACTTTTGCGAATCTGGCGAACTAATATTATTCAGAGATGGATGTTATTTTTCTTCATGACAGTTTCTGGGTTATCGACTCATCACCAAGCCTAATTTTACAGTTGCCTGAATTAAAGATAAGAGAGAATATTCCCTTTCATATCCATAACAAACGCTAGCTCAAAACTAATACAAATGGGTCTATAATGACCCAAGAGTGTTCATAATTTGATCAATCCAATTACAAGACCACATGTTCATACAAAACAATGAATTTCGCACTGATATATTAACATTCTGGTAATTAAACTGATGTTTATTTATTTATTGTAAATAATGTTGATGCGAATTTTGTTTTTGCGTATAAACATAATAACAAAAGCTACATCAGTGTTGTAAAGAAAACCATACCAACAACTGAATGCCGCATAAAAAAAAATCTTAAAATTGATCTTTTTTAAATTACGAAAGCCAGGTGGCCACCTCACTATTATCAATTCGTAAGAATTTTTGTTATACAATATATGTTTTTTCAAGCTATCTGATTGTTTATAAATCGCAATTTGTGAATTAATTGTGTATAGTTTACAATATCATTGTGTCAAACATAGCGTGCAATTCTGAATGGCTAAACGTTAAATCTCCATAGAACAATATACCATTTATTTTTATCATTCGAGCTAAGGTTCAGAACACATAATTGACATCTCGCCAACACTTCAATCAAATCCTTATCCAAATATCAATCGACCGATCAGCAATCGATTAATCGGGCGCTTCAGTTACTAACGAGCTGTCCGCCATTTTCTAGACACGCTGTTTCTAGATGTTCACATATTTCAACGAGTTTCGTTTGCTTTCCTCTTTAAAAACGTAGATTAAATATTGTTTAACGGTGTCAATTTGGATTGTATAACTCGGGCAATCGATATCCAGAAAGATTAGTTGGTGACATTGCATTTATACCGTTTCCAAAGCCGGAAAAGGATTTCGAGAAGTGTAAGATGGAAAAAGCATGCGGTCGTCCCCACGAACAACTGAACGTCAACACTGTCAACGACAATTAGCATATATTAATAATAATAATAATTATTATCGAATATATTAGCAGATTTAAATAGTTTATGTTACCGATCTGATCATCACATAAAAGTTCGTGTTTTTTTGTAAATAGTTTTATCAGCTAGAAGGTGATTAATAGAAGCAAGGTTCATCTGCGCTACTTGATTGTCATTATACATGTTATTAGACGTAACTACGAAGTAACCTGACGCGTGATTACTTATCTGAATAACGGTCTCTACATGTGCAGACATGTGGTGACACCAATTAACGCTTTTAATCCAAGCTTTAAGATCGAATGCCTAGATCTCATTTGTTCAACCAGTTTCGTTTATTTTGTTCGAAAAAACGGGAATGAAATATGGTAAATCGGTGTAAATTGGGTTTATCCAGAACGATAAGTAAGATGAATTAATTTATACCATATCCGACGCGGAAATATGATCTTGACAAGTGCGAGTGGAAGCTTAAATGTGTAGATTTACCGAAATACCCCTTATAGAACATTAATATATTTCTAAAACATATTAGCAATATTAAGTATGAATTATATCACGTTTATATATGTAAAATAATAGGGAATATTATTACCCACGTTGCGTAACTTAATGAAATCCCGTTATAAATCGTGTTTTGTGTATCAGTAACAAGTGAAAACAATTTTATCCTACTATTTTAATAAAAACGATCGATAAATGTCATCGTATGAGAGTAATTTATTACTTATATCTCCAATATACGCGGAAACTTCGGGGAAGTCGATACCTGACCGAGCGTCTGATACTGGTAGATTTATTTCGTAGCATGACCGAAATCCTCTTCAAAGAACGCTATTTTATATCAGACAATGACCAAACTGATTTTGTTGTTTTGCCCTTTCAATTATAGTGATTGATAAATGTCCCATAAGCAATGTTTAATATTATAAACACAACTTTTATACGTAATAATATATGGGATTTAGGTACCCACTCGGCGTGAGAAAGCGCGTAAAACTAAACCGAAATCCCAGTTTTAAAGCGCTATTTCGTGTCAAACACACGGGGGCAAATATTTCGTTGATATTTTCGTAAATTACATGGGTAAATACCAGCGAAGAAGTGTTAATTTATTGCTAATACCACCATTACACGTAGTAACAGGTTAGATTTCGGTAAGCGCGAAAGCGTTTTAGAGCCTGTTTAACGTACCGCCAAATACCCGTTATAAATAGCTAATGTTCTTTATAAACTAATAATTTTTTTTTGCATTTGCATAATCAATTAATGACACAAAGTCACAAACCCCTTTTACCAGTGTTACAGGGGGTGAAACAGTCAATAAAAATAATCCGAAAAATCGGGTAAATTATATGCAATCTATAGGCAAAGAAGGCACTTTGGTGTTCGATTGTCTAGGTTTTCTTAGCCACGTGACTAAGTGGGCGTAGCGATCATCGTCTCGGCGAGATGTCAATTGGACATTAACGTCACTCATGACAATATCACATTGACACAATTATGTTTTGCTGCATTTCAGCATCTTTTTCATACCAAAGTGTGTCTGTTCGAAAAAAAAGATATAGCCCATTAGCTATTGTTGTCTAAAACTATACCCGTCGGTCTTGTTTTAAAATTCTACTATAGCGACCATGAAATAAATTATTATGCATTTCTAGCATAGCGCACATTGCATTTTCTTTCCGATGGAATAATTCCATAACTGAACATTGAACATAACAATTTCATGGTAGTCAACTTTTTTTATATTATGATATATACCGTGTATACATAACATCTTGCGTGTTATTTGTGTACAGTATTTGCACACAATTCATGCCATGTGATTTAATGTAATGTATTATATTCATTCTACAGTGGGTCTGTTCGAGCTCGAAGAGAAAACACAGTAGCTCGCGTTCACGAACGCTATAGAATCGCTCAAGCTGAACAGGCCTGTGGCATCCAGTAACGTGGTCGTATACTTTGCACCCGAGGTTCAGCCCAATGACAGCTTCGAGACCAACAAGGTAGGTAAGCTAGCACAACTATATGAACATGTAATTCAAAACAGGTTAATTTCCCTATTTAAACACTTAGTGAGCTTATCCGGTGCTTCAGAACATAATAACTGATCGACTCTTCCTAATTCATTGCATATAAAGCATCGCACATCATAAAGCATCTCTTGAACAGGCCGGCTATCGCGGTGGCTGGTACACTAGCTACTTAAAGAGGCGAACCAGGTTTTCTCCATCTCCGACGCTTGTAAGTTTCGCTTACGCCAATTACTCCGATCGCCCCAGAGCACGCTTTATATTACACTAACTTTTTCATTTTTCATTGTCTCGTTCATTTCAGTTTAAAGATCCATGAATTCGTTAGAACTAGCATTAAATACTGTACATTTTGATTCACACAGCGTCGAAATGTGAATCAATTTAAAAAGTTCTTCGATTGTTCGTTTTACGTATAGACAGTTTGAGGTTATGCAGTCCTTTCACGATTCGTTAGCTACTCTCTCTTTTCGTTTCGTCCATCTGCATATATATTTGCTCGTAGCTATGAAAGCATCTATGTTTCTTCTGTTTTTTCAAGTTCTCATGGTGAGCTTTTGTGATCATTTTTTGCCCGTCACTCGTCATGCGCCTTACAAATATGTGTTTCTGTTTATATTGGTATTTAGTATATGTTACTAACGACTATGGGAGTGAAACACAATATTATGGATCTATGCATTTGTGTCTGTTATATGGAAATACAACTCAGCGATATTTTACTAAGTTACTAAATATTTATGGTATTTCATGGCATGATAATCAGTCTTCGAATAAACCCTGCTCATTATGTACTAAACATTGCAACCTGTTAATGCTTGTCCTTGCTAACTTTATGCTCTCGGCTCTTGCATTAAATTACCTATTATTTCTCAGAAATACTGACGGCTTTCGTGGATATCAATTTGAGAATCATTCGTAAGCCTACATAAAAACTATGCTTTTGTGAAAATAAGGTTGCATCATAACTCATATCATATAGCAAAACCGTTTCTGGGTTCTCTGCTATTCTGTAAATTAGTATTGGGTTGCCGCTCACTTTAATCACCGACATAAACACAACTAATCCATGGTTTTGGAGCTCGAATCAGTCCAGAGGTTTTGCATGCTACTTAAAATGATATTCGACGTTTTTGCCATAAATGGATAGGCATGCGAATTAAAAATTCATTTTACAGTTTGGCCACAACATATGCATTCTTTTTAAATTATATCCTACATTTACTCTATAGTAAAACCACTCTTACTATTTAAGTTTAGCCTACCTTGTGGGCCATATGCCAAGCATGTTATTAAGAATATCGGAAAAATATGTCATTTACACGTATAAGTTTATGCCGTTTGCTGCCCACTCAAATATGTTGCATGTTGTCCTCCTGCATTCTTGCTTCTTGGTAGATGGTGTGCCATTTGACTTTCGAGGACCTTAGGAAACCCGAGGTAAGGCTTAGTGCTTCCATTTAACTTCCTGCGTTCTGTATTTAAGTAAGAGAAATCAACAAACATATTGTAATACATGCTGAGTTTACAATGAGGATGTCACATACAAATAGAGAATATCGGAAAAATATGTCATTTACACGTATAAGTTTATGCCGTTTGCATCTTTGGAATTTATCGTATGTTTCCGGAACCATAAACCATGCTGGCATCATCAATTTTAAATCGGAAGTCAAGATCTCAATAAATAACTCGGCCATTTATTTTGCTGATTTATTACATTGAGTAATACCCTCCTTTACAAAAAAGGTTGTCACACATGGTTCCCTTTTACTAACAGTAGTTATTACCAGTCATATTCTATGTTCTTGCCTTGTCAATTGTATTGAAAATATTGATGTCCCGTGGTTCACTGGTCACGTGGTTTCCAAAACAAATAATCAAACAGACACGGACTGTTTCGTGTAAACTGCGATGATAATGTGATATGTAGATATTACCATCATGCTAGTCACGTTTGGGGAACATGTGCATTGCAGATGATGCATAGAACGGTCATTCTGTCAGTGGTGTTTATGTTTATCTTGTCAAACTGCCGTCCATAAAAGAGAGCGTTGTAAAAACGTCCTAGATGTTCGTACAAGTGCCATCATTTCGCATTCTAAGTCCGTTTTCTAAAATGATGTGAAGATCATTTTTATTTTTCGTATCAGATGTATTCCGGAATGTACTTGAGTTCGGAAAAAACTCCCCCTTAACATGAGATAAAAATCAAGCTGATCCATTTTACATACTTTATAAACAATAATTATTTGAACAAAACAAGCATTTTTTAAATAAAAAGATATGTGTTGTTCATTAATACTGAGTAGTATACTGCTCATTGTTTAAGTGCAAAGACCCGGATTACGGCTTGTATTGTTAAATATTGTTTGTTCCTGTATTTCCAGACCTGTTGTACTACGAACGTGGTCTCAACTACAATATAAATTAACATGATCTCAGATTTTGGCATTGTTTGAAGTTCGTCATCAACTGCTTTCAGTGATTACTTATAAACATTGGAATTAAAGAGTTTTCATTGTTTGGATATATAACAAACAGTCGGTCATTGTTTTCGACAAACTGTGAACAAGGCCCTTAAAAAGAAGTTGGTACAACGTTATATATTGCCGGTGTTGTTCCCGCTGAATATGCATTTATGCCTTATTTGTGGCGTTCGGAAGGTATTAAATACCGTTTAAGTCATTGAATTGAATATGCAAATATAGAACAGAACATAACATAACAGAACAGAAAGTTTATTCAGATAACTTGAACAAGTCCAGTTCATCGTTATACATACAAAACTGACAATATATAAACAACACGCACATGCATAGTAATGTATATATAAGTGTTTATCATTTAGTGCACGGGTTATTCTAGAATTCTGGAAATTCTACTTTCTTCGATATGTGTTTAGTAAGAACACAATCCTGATCATGTTGCTTGATCAAATATATTTTTTAATTTTAAATTAGCATGGACATTTCATGTCTTTAAATGTGTACAGAGATATGGATATGGATTACAACTTGTTTTTTAGATGTTTGCACTCTATGATGAGTTTGATTTTGGCATCTGCACATTGTTGTTTGTGCATATTGAAAAGCAAAAACATAGATGTAAACGGCGAATGTTATCATTTTGGATACGTACACCTGTTGCTAATTCATGATTGTAAAACTTATCAACAATACTTAAAGTCAATGTAATAAGCTTTATTCTTATTTTTTAAGAATTATATTTATATACTTATTTGCCTCACATTATCCTGCATTGACTGCATAGACTAGTAACTTACAACTTGATTGCATCATCTGTCGATATATATATAGCATGCACTGTCTGACCTATGAATATAGCGGTTTTGCTCATTACATTTCAATGTTTGACAGTATTGATTGACCGACAATGAGTCCTTAGAATGTAAATTCGGATGTAAATAAAACATACATTTACGGTTCTTTCCGGGAAAGTTTAATATGCCAATCCATAGAGTGTATAACTCCCAAGCTTCTGTAAATGCAAGCCCCGTAAATTACTCTCTTCTATAGCCCCCACACAACCCCATGTGTTGCTCATCGCATTCTTAACACTCACAAGAAGACAAATGGAACGTTTTATTCCCCGTGTATGAACAATACGGTTTTTGAACGAAACAATTTGTTGTTCCATTTAACACGATGCCATAGCTTTGCCTGCACTTCTTTCATCAATTTTGTTCTTATCTCGTGTAAACATACGCACGTGGAAACATTATATTCATATAACATTCTTTAATTAGTCATTATTTGCCGATGTATATCTGCAAGTAATTAAAATTATCTTTATATACAATCTTTAAACATCTGCGATGCAATTTGTAAAAATGGGATTACTTGCACCAATAACAATTTTCTTTAATGAGGAATGATTTAAGCAGAAAGATAAGACGCGTATAACAAGTCTATGTTACTTACATGAAACATTTAACATTATGAATAACATTTTTATTAAACGCTCTTCACTTTAGAAGTGGAATACTACTACCCGCAAGTGCTAAACTGCTACGATATTTTTAATTTGTTTGCACGTGCATAGATGTAATCTTCTTAGCGATATCTCTTGGAGTACAGTTTTTGTTCAGATTTATCAGTTGTATAGATCTGATAGGGAGATATCTAGAGCAAAACAGCACTGGGGCAACTTGAAGTACATAATTGACTATGGAAATTACTGTTGCATGACTCAACAACAATCTTCGATGAAAGCACGTAAATCAAGAAGAGCAAAATAACGAACCCTTCACCGGAATACCTGCGGTTCATTTGAAAATAATGTTTAACATACACTTGTTTTTAAATACCTCATTGAAAGTCCGAAAGCCATTTAGGCGCCGTCAATTGTTAATTCTTATTACTGGCCATGACTAAACAAAGATCGAACCACAATTTAAGTTACGATTGAATCTTCATTTCACAACAACAATTCATATGTTTGATTATTATTATTATCATCATAATAAAAATATAATTTACATTTTTGCAGAAGATAAATCGCTTAGCACCATTTTCAATTATAAGTTAGTTTTAGTCATTAAATACAATTATTTTCGAATGCACACATCCTCTTAATATTAGAAACAATAAATAATAATAATCACACATATAATATATTGTTCCTAATATTAAGAGGATGTGTAGATTCGAAAATAATTTTATTTAATGACTAAATCTAACTAATAATTAAAAATGGTGCTTAGCGATTAATCTTCTGCAAAAATGTAAAATTATATTTTTCGTACGATTATCTTTGAGAATGGCAGATTATAAGCTGGTGTTCCAACCTATTGTATGCATGGTCATCTTGATATAACACTGAGACTGATACATTTGTGTATGCTGCTTTGTGTGACATCTTGCATTGGTTTTGTATATCCTTATACGGTTATACATGTTTCTTTATATACGCGTACCCTGTTTACAAATGCACACTGCGTGTTCTTATTGTAAGCGTTTGCATCTTGTGGTTTGTCAGCCTTACATGCACAAGAGTTTCTCCTATTTAAAATTGTATTCGTTCTAAGACTTTGACGTTGACCTCTCGGGAGTTAACAATCTATTCAATAACATATTCATCGGCGTTAATTTAAACCTGTTACAAAAGCAGTTGAAAGAATCAAACTCATCACCAATTGCACACTTCTACATATAATTGTACTCCATATATTTGTAAACATGTCAAGACAAAAGCTTTCTCTTTTATTTTCAATGAAAAGGACGGCCATATGTTTTATCCAGCAACACGATAAGAATTGTTTTTTTAGTAAACATACATCGCCGAAAATATCAATACCAGAACTCTAGATCCACCATGCACTGAATAATAAACACTTATATTTGCATATTCAATTTAATTACTTAAACGGTATCCAATACCTTCTGAACGCCAAATGTAACGCCCAAAGGCATATTCACCGTAAACAAGACCGACGGTATATATGAACGTGGTACCAACTACATTTAAAGGGACTTGTTCACGGAATCTCGAAATGAAAAAATGTCAAACTTTTGTAAAAAAATCACAAAATAAAAGAAAAAGTCACAACAACAAGCGACGTAAACTTATACTGAATATAAACTTTTGTTTATGAGTTATTATCATAAGAAATTGATAAAAAATATAACACGGCACGTGCCAAATTTCATATAAACAAAGAAGAAAATCGTCTATGGGTTATTCTGCAATAATTATGGGCGGAGATTATACACTGAAAGCACGCGCAGTAACTAAACAAAACATGCCGATACATTTTCCACCAGCGTAATAAACTGTTACACTCTTGCGTTAATTTAAAGTGTACAATGTCAATATGTTAGTTTCCTCAAGTTGTTGTTGTTCTTATTTAAGCAAACGGGGGAAATGACACGTTTTTTTCCTATCCAGTTTGGCTGTTATTGAGGGCGGAGATCTGATTGACGGAACAGCCGAAAGTTATTTTTATTGGCGGAAATTCACATAAAAAATTACACAAGAAAAATAAGATACATTGTATAAATCTTTAGTAAAATCGTGTAAGAATCGAAATATTTCGTATACGTGATAGTTTGTTGTCGAATAACTCACGACCGGAAGTTTAAATGCGTGTTTTCAAATAACTCGTGCTTTGCACTCGTGATTTAATCCATACGCATCTAAACTTCCGGCCGTGGGTTATTCGACAACAAACTATAACGTACACGAATTATTTCTAAATTATAAATCGTTAAAAACACCTTCCAATTAAATAATTTTGAGTGTTCCTTTTCTTTTCTTTATATTGTGCGACACTACGTGTATTTATTATATAAAGTATAAAATATAATTAAATAGCCCGTATGGTCGACCGCGAATCCGTTATCATAGTTAAGACAAATATAATCTACATATATGACAGTTGCTATTCTTTCTGATAAGATGTATCGCGTGAGATATTGGTTTCTCGATTCACCAGACGACGGTCAGTTCCTTGAATTACGAACGAGGCTGGTAATGAACAGAGAAGTGTGTCATCTCTTTATTTAGTCTTTTCATGATATATCCTGAAACTATAACAATAACATTTACTCACAATCAGTGGAACTGTATGCTAAAACCACCCATTGATAGGGGGTATATTTCTGGAATTGTTCTTAGTAATCACTTATGTTTGTTACTTAAATCAAATGGTTATAATATACTTTCCGAATTAAACGGTCGCCATAAACCGAGAATTGATCGAATATTAACTGACGTTTATGAGAGGGATTGATGGAGTGAGATTGAATTTGATAATGTGATCAAGGCTTTGTGAACACCCATAAGGACATGCCTCAAAGAGTTCTGGTTTCTTTTTTTGTTGAATGTAATAGAGTTTTGGTTTACAGACATTGATTAAATTAGATTCGAGTCTAAACAAACTGCTACACAATGGCCACATATCAGATATAAAATACACCGAATATAAGACTTTTATCAGACACTCATTCGTATGAGACGAAAGCAAAACACAGTTTCCAATATAACGAAACAGTGCACTACAGAATGCAGCGGCGGTACAAATTATTCATCAAACACGTTAGTTATTTGAACGAAAGAAACCATGCTTCAAACAAACAGAATTACATACTTTTAAATAGACTTTGCAGATCTTTTAGAACATTTCGTTCTTATCAGCAAATCTCAGTTATGGCATGCAATTGAAATTTCAATAACTACGTGGAAGGTCTATAATGAAGTTTTTTGGGGGTCCCGAGAGACCTCAACGAAGCCAAACGTGGCGGCAATTAATATACGTATTTATTTCATTTCTGTATAATTTTCTCTCCGCCTCCCTTAATACGCTCAAAGTAGGCTTATATCGATTTTGCATAATCTGATTTTGTTTTGTAACAGGTTTAAATTAACGCCGATGAATACGATAAAAATACCATAAGGATGAATTGGGTTTTATCGCGTAGATCGTTAACTCCCAAGAGGTCAATGCCATCAAATTCTTATGAAACAAGGATATCACATACAAATATAAGGACGGCAGAGCAGCCATGACATTAAACGCACATGCTGATAAACTGTGCTTTGAGAACATTTATCTTAAATGAATAATACTCGATTATCTTAAATGATACGAATACAGAAGACACAAATACTGTTTTGGTTATGATGCTTTATCATGAGTAAGCGTCGTCAGTCGGACATACAATGGTGTATTGTAATCTAGGAAACAGTTCTGCGGAGTTTAATACTGCCAGATATAAGATTTATACATTCATATATGTTCTCGTGCTCCACAGGAATCGTCTGTAATTGAAACAGCCGTTTATTAATATTGACCTCAGAGCCGGTATGTGACAACTAAGTTGTACAAACATATATCAAAAGGATTTAAATGTTTGGACAACCCATTTTCCAAGAGCTTTATGCAAACTTAAAGTAACATAAATACTAAAAAATCAACGGAAATTTCGTAAAGTATTTCGTAAAATAAAGATACCTAATAATAAATCAATGTTTCTTATGGAAAAAGCAAAAATTTCAAAACGAGATGTTTTCTGGTAACATGGATGTACCATTTTAGTGTTCAATGGTCGTATGAAAAGATGTAGTCGCGGGGTTATAAAATGGAATTAATTGAGGCAAAAAAATAAATAAAAATAAGCATTTTATATCTGCAAACATCCATGTTACCAGAAAACATAAGAAACATTGATTTATTATTAGGTATCTTTATTTTACGAAATACTTTACGAAATTTCCGTTGATTTTTTAGTATTAATGTTACTTTAAGACAGGTGGGTCATCTATATTACAACATGAGTGGTGTGATTGTTTTCCTCCTTTCAGCTGATTTCCTTTTTTCAATGTCACACTTATTTACAAATAGCTATTAACATCGCTGGATCTATATACAAATAACGAGTTTAACTGACCTTGTTGGGGTTAGGACATTTTCCTGCTTTGAGTTGGTTTTAAAAACCACATCCCTGAACATGTACTTTCTAATTATGGACTATGCACTATCTAGATTAAACGATAATCATTCACGCGATGTTAGACAAACGTTGATTGTAACCTATATCAATTTAATTCACAAATTACGATTTACAACACTCGGATAGAATGTTAAAACATATATTTTCTAACAGAAATTCTTACGAATTGATAAAAGTGAGGTAACGACCTGGCTTTCATAGTTTACAAAAGATCAATTTTAAGTTTATTTTTTACGGCATTAAGTTGTTGGTATGTTTTTCGTTAGAACACTGATGCAGCTTTAGTTATTATGTAAAAACGCAAATTAAAAATTCGCGTTAAAACCATCTACAATAAATAAATAAACATCAGTTTTATAAGCAGAATATTAATATATCATTGCGAAATGTGTTTTGTATGAACACGTGGTCTTTTTATTGGATTGATACAATTGATTGGGAACGCTCTTGGGTTATTATAGACCCACTTGTATTAGTGTTTAGCTAGCGTGTTTTATGGATATGGAAGGGGATATTCAGTCTTATCTTTAATTCAGACATATGTGAAGTTAAGCTTTGCGATTCGTCGATAACCCAGAAACTGTCATAATTAAAATAACATCATTCTTTAAATTATTTTGGTACTTTATTTAGTTCGCCAGATTCGCAATAGTGCGGTCTCTTTTTAACAACACTTCATATGTGTTTGGTATAGGGTAATATTTACCCACGCGTGTTGCGAGAGAAATGAAATACCATTATGTTTTTTAAAACACATGATTTGATGTTTTATTGTTCGAACATAAACGATTCCCTGTATTACCATTCTGAAATGGTTATCTTCTTTCTAAAACTGAACATACTTCTAGTGTTACGCAATAATGTTTTGTAGATTGAAAAACGTGATTTGATGTTATGCAACACAAATGTCAACAATTGTTTGGAGCACTGTACATAATGTTAATGCTAGTTTTTAACTACAGAATGTTCCACACCACGAAATCTATCATGCAATGCCCTGGGAATGACTATAAAATTTGTACCGGTATGTTTGAGGCATGTATGCTTTCATTTTCATAGCATCGATGTTGGTAAGTTTTGTATTAAACATGTCTAATTGGTGAAAATGAATGACGATTAAAGCTCTTCCTGTTTCTCTTGGACCTTAATTCCTCTTCGATATGCCTATGGAGGTGACGTTTCTATTTGATTTAAAGATTGAATAATATGTTTGAGTATAACACTCATATTTTTGGAAAAAAAGCAAATAAGAACCGAGCATTGCATTAACGATTTGTGGACTGATTTACTCCTAGTGTTCTTCAATTCTTAAATAGGAAACAATGAATTTCCACGAATGGTTGAAAGTCAATAGCAATTATATTCACACCTTTAGGACAAAGAACTGAAGAAAACACGTGATCGATATATACTGAATTTTTCGTATGAACTGCGTAGTACCTCTTTTTTTAAATACTTTGAAGCTATAACTTTCAAATATTTCTTAAAGTGCTCTTTGTGGTAGCAAGATTTCGAAACATAATATTTGGTAAAACTACACCATACAACCATACGACTCATTCGAGACTGGGGCTGAACTTATCTGTTTTTTCTTTTACCCTGAATTCATATTAGGATAAAATAAAAATGCAAAACATCGAATCAAGCAATATAATTTGCGCATGTAATGTATAATGTATAATGTTCAATGCAACGATGTACGTTTATTATATATTTCAATTATTTCGATAGCCCTAGAGAGGACATTCAATTGTTCCTAAAAAAGGCACAAAACACAAGCGCAATCGTATCATCCAAACACTGTTAATAGTTTCTTTAAAGTTCATCTGAATAGTAATATTAAGTAATGATTGCCATTTTTTTGTGCGAATTGTAAGTGAAGTAAAATTGGTATTTCACTGTTAACTCGAGTAATGTTTGGTTTATTTCTCGTTATTTCTCAGATGAAACGCAGTTGAAATGACGTCGAATTCTCATTGCTAATTGGGTCATTATAACACCGTCATGGCATTGTAACCAGTTAAACCTTTTTGCTAGTTGGATATAACCCTAATAGATTAGAATAAGTGTATATAAAGCAAGCGCAGCGTTTATCACGATTTGCGGGAAAGAAGTCATCCATATTGGTTGAAGCAGTTGTTCTTCACTTTCATTCTGTTTTCTGTAAAGGTATTGTGTATTTTAACTCTGTATATGTATTATTAAGATGTTAGTCTAGATGGCCATTGAATGGTGCTTTTGTCGGTATTGTATACATTAGATAAATATGATTGTTTTCATTGACCTTGGTATTGTTCATGATGGCAGAATATTTCTATATGTTTAACATTCATAACAAAGATCAATTTCTTGATTGTATGCTTTCACCGATAGAGCTTATATAGAAGTAGCAGCACTGGGGATCATCTGCAGACAAGACTGGGGTAATAAGCTGTCATAAGAGGCCAAACCACAATTGGTATGTTATGTTGTTGAATGTTTTCTTTATAAAGTTCAGATTTGTATGTTTTATTATGATGATTACCATTGGAAATGTAATGCTAGTTTGATCTATTGTAAGTTGTCTTGGTATTGTGCAACAATATAGCGGATGCCTTATATTGACGGCCACTAGATATGAATTTATAGCATAGTATTTATATATGAAAACATACTAAAATAATATTATTAATCTGTATTTATTTATATCATTGTAGAATATCTGTGAATTGTTATTTCAGAGCTTTGACAACTTTGCGACGTCTTTGGGATGTCTCTGAGACGCTTTAAACTAGCTGTTTATAGTTTTTATTCTCAAAGACTGAATTACAATTATGTAATCATTTATAGTTATTATTGAGAGAAACTGCATTAAATGGACAAGTAAGAACCCAGCTTGTGTGTTGTCTATATATATTTATTATTAATAATTTAAGGAACACAATACCAAGCCACAGCATTATTCGTCACGTGTATAATAATGCATAAACAATTGATGAACATAGCTGTATGCGACACAAACAAATGCGCAACTCCCAAATGAAAATACATGTACTTCAATATAACAAGAAACTAGCTCTTGATGTTAAACGCCAATGCGCTCCTATAAAGTGATTCCTTCAGCTTTTACCGGCCTTATTGAGCGTTATAACTAATGGATATTCTGTTGTTAAATATTATTCATTAAATAATTCGTTTTTGGAGTTATTGTAATCATGGCCTTTTTTTGACAAGGTTTGTATCACCGTCGAGCTCACAATTTTAAAAGCAAAATAACATGGTGTATTTTTTTTAAATATTTCAATTGCGACCTAGTAAGTCAATTTTTTTGTTTGTATTTAACTATGGGTATATGAGCACAACTGACATTTGAAGCGGACAATGTTAATACAGAAACAACCCAGTACAATAACATTTAATTATCTAATTATTCCCATGATGTACCCTTTAAGTTCCTTTGAATGTAAATTATTGAAAATAAGCTGATAGCAGCAATCATGCAAACCGATGACTGGTTTCTTGCAGCATTGCAGCCATAAATCAATTGTAGGGACCGAAACTTCAGCAGAATCTAACACCTAAGTGTGCTTAATATGATGCTTTAGTCCATTTGACCCACTAAAATATTTACGTAATTGCTACAATTGACATTAAATACGCTTCACAGGCAACATTAAACATCATTTACTTAGCCCACTGGTGGCGCTAAAGCAACTCCGCGTTGAACACGATTTCAATGCAATCGTGCTACGATTGTTATATATTACCGAACGTGCGATGAAACTAAGAGTCTAAGATCGTTATCTAAAATGACAAGCGGTATGTATGGACAAAGTTAAAAAAAAATAAGGAACGACATATGCACTCTTAAACAGAACACAAACATATTTATAAAAGCCTGTTAGTTACGATATTATGTGTTATATATGATGGACCTGTTTGCAAAGAAAAGCTTTTTCAGTGCTATCAAACTTGATGGTACTTGTCAACCGGTGTGAATTTGTTTGTCTACGAATTGTCTGAGTTTGTGTCATTTTAAGAAATTTTTCATTTCAATGGTTTTCGTTTATAATTATCGGTATGTGCACACACATTGGTAACACGCGGGGCAATATTCAATGAGAAAATTACTTTGGCTATTGAGTGTTATTATCTGCTACTGACTGATAGTCAACATAACAAAGCAGTTGCCAATATTAATGTATTGATAACATTGTTAGGTGTTTGAGATTCGAAACGAATCAATTCATTAGAAGAGTTATTATGTTTCAATAATATGTGCCAAGTTTATTCTTAAATTCAAAGTGTAACTATACTTGTTTTTATTTATCAAATAATGTTGATAAACATTACATAAACGTTATTCACCCACAACGTATTATCTCACACACGTTTGCTTGAGTTGTCCATAAAATATATAAACATTAAAACACATTACTTGAGATCTTCGTTTACGTATACGACTAACCAATTATGCTTTTACTATATCAATTGTTTAAACGATCAACACGAGTTCCTTTTATCTCGGCCAAAAAAATATATATAAATGTTTAAATATCATGTCAACATGTACAATAGCAAAAACGCAATTTGGATATTCTTTAAATCTTGTTCATGAGCTCTTTCAAAATTTTAGCAATTCAATAAATAGCACTTTGCGTTGGCCGTTTGCCCCAAGGGACGATTGGACCATTACATAACACACACCGTTATACCGTAGTTATTGGGACAATGCGTCGTTCACGGATTGCTGTACGTCCGATAATGTGGCGATCCTGCAAACGGCAATGTATCGAAAAACGGGGAGTCTATTTTGTTTCCAATAGTATGATGTCGTTATTGTCCTGCAAAGGCGCATTGTTGGTAATACAATCATCTTCATTAAGTGATCGATATCATGTTATGATGAAACAGGAAGTGATTCACAATTACAAACAAATCTGAAAACAAAAAAAGCTTTTTTTAAGGTCGATGTTATAACAGATACGCTGAGCTACTTTCAAATAAAACCATAGTCTGTTTACTACATCATTGTTTGACGAGCTATACTGCGAACACGATTATCTTGCAGACATTTTGTTTGCTAAACATCTTTTGAAGATATTGTGTTTGCTAACCACACACACGTCTTCATTTGCTTATTATCAGTACACATCGGTATAAATCATTAACTTGCAAATATTTAAATCAAATTTGAAGACTTCTTCTCTTTTATCCAATGACATATTTTCACAAAAACTTCACAGCAAGTTGCGGTAACTTGCGTGAGGTGCGTGCGAGTACAGGTTCGTCTAAAGCCTTCTCCTTAATCCCTTGCAGGATTTTCACAAACACTTGACAGGACTTATCTTCAAATGACCCTCTTTAAAAGTTAGTTAAATCGTTCCGATCCATTTCATTTGTAGGTCTCCAGAGCTTGAAACCCATTTGAAATAAAAATCAATAATCTTCTTCTCTTAAACCACAAAGGTCAGGGCTTTAATATTTGTTGTGTAACATTGTATAGTTTTAGTGAAACTACATTTGTGCAAATCATGGCCCAGGGATCAAAACCAAACCATGCCTCAGGGGTCACATGATTTATATAAACTAATATATTATATAAATATTCTCTGAAAAAGCAGGTTTATGTGTTAAGCACTTGTTCATTGTTGTGCGGCATCATATGGTGTTACAAAATAGACATAGGGCTTTAAAGCCCTTTTGTTTAAGTTAGTAGAACACAGTTCTTCAAAATCACGACTGGTGAACATTATATAATCAGTGATCATTGCTTATTTGCAAATTTTTGTATTATTATTACGGCGATCTTGCAAACGGGGCAATACATTACATGACGCAAAATAGCAGCTTTGAAAAGTTATTTTAAAAAGTAATGTCAATATTCCTGTGTTGACCAGCACAGCAGACGGACGTGGGTAAGGTTCCACCATCCAAATCGGGTTCAAGTAACTCCAAACAACATACCAAAAAAACAGGAATAAACGTCAACATTTTGCAAGTTGTTACTGATCATCAAAAATCAACCGATTATTCACGTATTAAGCAATACTATCATCTAGCAATTTCCACTGATTATTAAGATAAAACACAACCAGCGGGTCTATTTGTCATACGGCGAAACACGTGTTAATAATCACATCAAATCATATCCAATCACCCAAATATAAGGCATGTGATTGTCTGGTAACGTATATACTATTGGTGGTTTGCTAATATTCTTAATAAAAATGATCGGACAAAGTGCAGTTCAAGTTTTAATGGACAAAACGTGTTTTATAATATATATAACATGACATATTAGCCTTATGATAGCCAAACTATCTTATGTACAAAATCAAACCACAAATACACTGCAATTTTTAGTTTGATAACATGTAAATTAACGTACATTTTTTCTTATTAATTTAAAGCTGCAATTATTGTTTATACTCGTAACGCTGAAACAAATCAGAATAGCTACAAACAAACATCAATTTACATATTTTAATAAGTTTGAGTTATGTTCAAAAAGGTTTTAACGCACTTATACATTTTGCCGTATACGTACATATAACACAATTAACCAAAGCAATACACCATATGAAATAACTAAACACACAGTGACTGTGCAGTTTTAAAATGGAATGAATTAACAAAACATACCTATTTCTTTGGAAAACAAAATCAGCTCATCAATTTGAAATTTGATTTGATTCTTATACGATACGTACAGATAACATATTTTGCCTGATTTACAAAGCCACCGACGCCTTCACGGCAATCATTGTAGCCTGATATCAAATAATCATGATTCCCAATTAAACACTGCTTGCTTAATTGCATGCTCATGTAGAGATAACTTCTACTTATAACTGTCAATGAACCTTGCCCACGAGCGTTAATCTGCAATTTACATTAGCCTATATCTGCCAGCATCACGTGATATCGTACACAATTAATGTTTGTCGCACCGTATCACGTTTTAAAGCCGGCCGAGTTGATATTTCCCACAACAATTTGGTTTTCTCAACTGACCAGAATTGATCAGTATTCGTCAGATACATTCTAATGCTTAACTCTTCCATACTGATTTTTGAAACAATTGTCCCAAAAAATGCCAAAAGCATCAAAAATACGAAACCTAATCATGTACATAACGGAATCCTCAAGACTATTATTTACCTGTGACGTATGCACGATTTGGGTCACGTGAGCGCCAATTCACGTGATTTCCACTTCCGCGCTTTTCAAAACAAAGAAGAACTACTAAATAACACGGTTTCTCCATGGCAAATGGCGTTGAAAACAATGATGCAATGGTCACGTGGTTTAACATGTGACCCGCGCGTGTTTAAATTTATATCATTTCTGTCCATGGACAGAAATTGAAAAGCCCTATCTTTGTACTGAATTTGGGCATTTCTTGACCGATTTTGACCGAATCTTTTGCACATCTGACACAAATAACATCACATTTTGACTCAGAATCACTCTTTTGCGACACATAACAAAACTGGGAAAATATACCGATATCAACTCGGCCGGCTCTAAGTGCCGTCACATGCCTTATTTTCGTTGTAATGGGAGTTGGATACCAATCTGTTGCAATAAAACTGATGTATTGTATTGCTATTGTTCGAGTGGTACATCATGGCACAATTGATTGAATTAAAGCACTTGCGTTTCAGCAAAATACAAACACGCATTTAAATACTAAATTGTTTTAATTGTAGCTTGCTCTTCTTTGGAAATTATTACCAAAACGTGTCAGGTGATGCTTACAGAAATGAACAAAAGCTTTCCTGGGGCTCATTGGATTTCGTTAGTCTCGAAATATTGGCTTCTGGATGGATTGGAAGATTCACCTCTATAAATTTAAACGTAGCTCATTGACTGGCGTGTTTAGTTTGAAAAATCGAATGTAGAGACCTACAACGTGTTTGCATATGGTAAACTACCTTTCATATGCAGAAACCAATCCCATAAATATTACATTTATTATAATTTTACACTTCATGCAGTTTTGTAAATTTAAAAGAGTTCGTCATCCCGTCAAGGAATTATTATTTTTAGTCAGATTTTAAACGCTCGAATTATGATCAGATTGATTTCGGTGCATCTTATAACAACCACGTACAACATCTCTACAGATCTCACAGCTTTACAACGTATACATACATTCACGGCATACAAACAATACAAGATTAACCATATTAAAAAAGGCAGGCCAGTCATTGCATGAAACATACATGCTGATAAAATATGTTTTGAGCATATGTATTTTAAATGAATAATGATCGACCATCTTAAATGGTACGAATAAGGAAGACACAAATACTGTTAAGGTTATGATGCCGTATCATGAGTAAGCATCGTCAGTCGGATATACATGCGTGTATTGCAATCTCTGTAACAGTTCTGCGGAGTTTAATGCTACCAAATATACGATGTATGCCTTCATTTGTTCTCGTGCTCCTCAGGAATCGTCTGCAATAAAAACAACCGTGTATAAATATTGACTTCTAGCCAGTATGTGACAGTTAATTTGTACAAACATATATCAAAACGATTTGAAAGTTTGGACAACATGTTTGCCAAGAGTTTTATGCATGCGTTAGATCGTTGGGATATCATTATTAGTACATGTATGACCTAATTATGAATGATATCCTATGTAAAGTTCGAATTATACGCGATGTTTGACACACGTCAATTGTTAACTATACAACATGAATTAACGCATTTCAATTTACAACAATAGCATAGCGTGATCAAACATATATATTCTAACAGAAATTCGTCCGCATTGATAAAATTGAAATTTCAAAATCATGTGTACAATTTATTTTTTAATTTCACATGGTAGTCATACTCATTTTGTTTCCTCCAATAATGAGCTCACACACTTTCCACCAACTTATGTCGACATACATAACATGAACGTTATTGTACCTTATTTCAAAAAATAAATAAATATAATAACATTGACACGCACAAAACTTAAAATCTTCATTTGCGAATACGACTAACAAATTATGCTTCCGATATATTAATAATTTTCACGACCAACGCGAGTTTCTTTACTTTTGCACAAACGATTTTTCTTTAAGTGTGAAATAAACATCGTTTCAAAACTTACAATAGCAAAATCGCAATATGCACGTTTCTTAAATCTTAGGAAATATTTAAGATTTGAAAAATTCCATTAATAACACTTTTCATTCAACGTTCTTCGTAAGAGAAGATTGGACTCTTACAACTTCCGCACCGTAATACCGTAGTTTAAGAAGCAAAGCGTCGTCCGCAGATTTCTCACTGTCCAATAATGCCGTACTTATAACGGCGATCCTGCAAACGGGGCAATACATTACATGACGCAAAATATCAGCTTTGAATCGCAAAGCGAGGAGTCATTTTTCTTTTGAGTAGTATAATGTCGTTATTGTCCTGCAAAGGCGCATTGTTGTAACAACTATTGTCTTCATTTAGTGATCGATATCCTGTTATTCTAAAACAGGAAATGATTCACAATTACAAACATACAAACATATCCGGAAAAGAAGTTTTTTTAATGTCGAGGTTATAACAGATACACTGTGCTAATTTCAAGAAAAAACATATCCTGTTCATAACATCATTGTATGAAAATCTTTAAAGCAAACACGGTTATCTTGCAGAATTTTGTTTGCTTAACATCTTTTGCATATATTTTGTTTGCTAACCACACACACGTCGAACATTTTCTTACATGCAGTACACATCGGTATTAATCATTAACTCGCTATATTCAAATCAAACCTAAAAACTTTTTCTCTTTAATCCCTTGACAGATTTTCACAAAACGTTCACAGCAAGTTGCGGTAATTTGCATGAGTTGCGTGCGGTAACATTTTCTTCTAAAGCCTTCTTTTCCTTAACGCCTTGACATATTTTCACAAAAACGTCACAGGAATAATCCTCAGATGGACCCTCTTTAACAGTTGTTCAAATCTTTCCGATCCATTTCATATTTGGGTCTCCTGAGCTTAAAACAGATTTGAGAAAAAAAAACCAATGTCTTCTCCTCTTACACCACAATGGTCAAGGCTTAACTATTTGGTGTGTAACATTGTCTAGTTGTAGTCATCCGTTACTAAGGTTTTGAAAATCATGTCAAAGGGATACAAAATAACCGCGCCTTAGGGGTCACATGATTTATATAGATTTATATATTATATACATATTCTCTGAAACAGCAAGGTTGAGGTGTTTAGTACTTGTTCATTGTTGTGCGACATCATATGGTGTAACAAGATGGAGGTCAAAAGATTTCTTTAGAATTGAATAGTAAATCAATTTTAAAATCTATGAAATCGCACAGATCATATGTTCTATATGTGTTGTGTAGCATCGTATAGTGGTCTTCAACAAAGTTTCTCCAAATAATTTCCTGGTGTTTTTATTTGCCCTGCCCTATGGTTGACTTGTTTTCCTAATATTTTATTATGAAAATCGCTTAAACCACAATGCCCAACGGCATCGGTTTGTCATGTGGCATGTATCATCTTAAAGTGGTTCTCTGCTAAGGTTCGAATCATGTGGTAAAAACTTGCCAAGCCTCATGGGTGAACTGATTAATATAAACGTATATTGTAATGAACTTCAAAAGTCTTCTTTAACATTGCAATGATCAGGGGTTTAATATTTAGTGTGTACACGGTATAGTTTTCCTCAACTAAGTCTGTTAAAATCATACCCATTTGATCAAAACCATGCCCCAGGAGTCACATGATCCATATGTTTTACATCTTAAATACTTGGTGTGCTCCATCATGTGGTGTTACTACTATTTTTTTGTTTTAAATTTAGAGTTCATAATTTGCCCCACCTTAAGAGTAACTTGATTTTTATAGCAACCAAACCATGTGTTGCAATATTTTTTCTCAGATCATATCATATCTGTGTCAAACAGAGTGAAAAACCGAGATAAAAGCCACACTTATAACATAATCATTTGAAAATCTTCACATCACAGTTTAATCTACATGTCTAAGGTGTCTGTGAGCGACCTAGGGCTTTAAGGCCCTCTTGTTTAAGTCATCAGAACACAGTGCTTCAAAATCACGACAGGTGAACATGATATAATCCCTGGTCATCGGTTATTTGCAAATTTTTGTATAAGAGTATTTAAAAAAGTAAAGTCGACATGCCTATGTTGACCTACACATCGGGCGGACGTGGGTACAGTTCCACCATCCAAATCAGGTTCACGTTACTCCAAAACATACGAAAAACAGGAATAAACGTCAACATTTTGCAAGATCTTACTGAACATTAAACATTAAACGATTATTCACATGTTAAGCAATACTATCATCTAGCAATCTCCACTGATTATTAAGATGAAACACAACTAGCACCAGCGGGTAACTTTGCCAAGGTCTGAAGGCGAAACACGTGTTAATAATCACCTCAAATCATATTCAATCACCCAAATATAAGGCATTTGGTTGTCTTTCAATGTATATACAATCTCCGGTTTGCTAATGTTCTTAATTGAAATGATCGGTTAAAGTGCATTTTTAATGTATAAGGCATGTTATTATTATATATATCGCTAATATATTAACTGTATGATAGCTTTATCTTATGTACAAAATAAAACTAGACTGCTATTTGTATTTTGCTAAAATATAAATGAACAATATATTTATCTCATCGATATAACTTCTATTTATTACTGTCAATGAACATTTCCCACGAGTGTTCATCTGCACATTACATTAGCCCTTATCTGCCTGCATCACTTTTTATCGTGCATAATTGCCGTTTGTCACACCGAATCACGTTTTCAAGTGCCGTAAAATGCCTTAATCTCGTCGTAATGAGCGATGGATACCCCTCTGTTGCAATAAAATGGATGTATTTTTTTGCTATTGTGCGAGTGGTACATCGTGGCACAACTGATTGAATTGAACCACTTGAGTTTCAGTAAAACAACATGATTTGGAAGAATGCAAAAACACGCATTTAAATACTATTTGTTTCAAATGATAGTTTGCTCATCTTTGGAAATAATTACCAAAACGTGTAAGGTGGTGCTTGAAGAAATAATTACGATTTGGCTGAGGCTTATTGGACTTCGTAAGTATCAAAATATTGCCTTCTGTTTGGATGGACATATTCATCCCTATATATTAAACACGTAGCTCAACAAATGACGTTTTTAGTTTGATTAATCAAATGAAAATACATACACCGTGTTTACATATGGCTTAGCCACCTTTCATATGCAGGAAACTTCAAAGTGCTTCAGGAAAGGAAATTAGATCAACGCTGGGTCTGTTTGTATAGATAGTGTATATGTATTAATTCAGACGAAGTTTTAATCAGTATAATGTTTCTAATAAAGGTCTCTAAAAGACATATTGCAAAAGGGATACACATTTCTTCTGTTAATCAGCTGGTCAGGAACAGCAATATGGACCCAAGAGCAGAGTGTATAACCCTTTAAAAGACGGATACTGACGTTCCTGCAGAATGTCGATTTCATCATTAATTAAAATGTATACTTTTGATTCGTTAATTATGTATGTTTCATTTATTGATATGTCTAACACATTGAAATAACATCAAAGGTGGGTGACTTCGTAAATAAAGCAATATAATGTATTGTCGACATTTATATTTTTGAAACCACCGATTATTTTCAGTTTCAGCAGAAACACAGTATATCCCTGCTATTTGCAATTGGTCTTTTTCTTCTGTCCACATGTATACTAATGAACTCAGTTTGTTCGATGGTTCTTGTCATCGATAATACATAATTTTGATATCGTACTGAGCTGTGGTCTTTTTTGTACATACAGCTATCCCTGTTGAGTGTTCAAATACACTGCGTGACAAATTACCGCCTCATTATGTAATAAAATGTGATCGGCTCTTCTTTATTGACCAAGCTTTATTCATAGCATCCAATAGCATATACATGAATAGCGATAAGGCGTTAACAACTTGGCATTCAGTATACTATATAAGTAAATTTACTATTATTTTACACTTCATTCAGTTGTTTACATTTCAAAGAGTCGGTCACACGTCAAGTACGTATTATTTTGAGTCAGATTTAAAACACTTTATGACCGGATCGACTTCGGTGCATCTTATATCAAACACTTTACAAGTTATACAGACTTTCACAGCAACAAACATTTTAGGTTTACAAACAATAAAACATATTAAAGAAGGCAGAGCAGTCATGACATTAAATATACATGATGATAAACTTTTTTTGAGAATATTTATCTTAAATGAATGATGATCGACAATCTTAAGCGATTCGAATACAGAATACACACATGCCGTTTTGGTTATGATGCCGTATTATGAGTAAGCGTTGTCAGGCGGACATACAGGAATGTATTGCAATCCATGAAATAGTTCTGCAGAATATAATACTGCCAGATATATGATTTATGCCTTCATTTGTTCTAGTGCTCCACAGGAATCGTCTGTAATTGAAAAAGCCGAGTATAAATATTAACTTCCGAGCCAGTATGTGGCAGCTAGGTTGTACAAAAATATATCAAAAGGATAAGTATGTGTGGACAACACATTTTTCAAGAGCTTTATGCATGCGTAAGACCGATGGGTAATCTTTATTAAAACATGTATTACCGTGTTATAAATGGTGTAGTAGTATATTGTTATATGGAGATTTAACGTTAAGCCATTCAGAATTGCACGCAATGTTTGACACAATTATATTGTAAACTATTCAAAATTAATTCACAAATTGCGATTTACAACAATCGGATAGCGTGAAAAAACATATATTTTATAACAGAAATTCTAACGAAGTGATAATAGTAAGGTGGCCACCTGGCTTTCGTTATTTAAAAAAGATCAATTTTAAGTTAAATTGTTTGCGGTATTCGGTTGTTGGTGTGGTTTTCTTTATAACACTGATGCAGCTTTAGTTATTATGTTGACACGCAAAATAAAATTCGCATTTACATTATTAACAATAAATACATCAGTTCAATTACCAGAATGTTAATATATCAGTGCGAAATTTATTGTTGTGTATGAAAACGTGGTCTTGTTATTGGATTGATCAAATTATGAACACTCTTGTGTCATTATAGGCCCACTTGTTTAAGTTTGGAGCTAGCGTGTGTTATGGATATGGAAGGGAATATTCTTTTCTTATCTTTAATTCAGGCAACTGTGAAATTAAGCTTGGTGATGAGACGATAACCCAGAAACTGTAACGAAAAAACATAACATCCCTCTCTGAATAATATAAGTTCGTGAGATTCGCAATAGTTCGGTCTTTCTTTAACAAGACTTGATATGTGTTTGGTATAGGATACCAAACGCGTGTTGCGAGAGAAATCAAATAATACTATGTTAATTAAAACAAATTGATGCTTTATTGTTTGAACATAAACGATTCCCTGAAACAACATTCTGAAATGTTTTATTTCTGTCTAAAATTGAACGTTTTACGAGTGTTACGCAATAATGTTTTGTAGATTGTAAACGTGATTGGTTGTTATGCAGCACAAGATTTCAACAATTTTCTGGAGCACTGTACATAATGATAATGTTGGTATTTCACAACAGAATTTACCACACTAAAAAATATACCATGCCATGCCATGGGAATGACTATAAAATGTGAACCGGTATGTTTGATGCATGCATGCTTTCATTTTCATTTTGGCTTTTACCATGAATTCATATAAGGAAGAAATAAATGTGCGAAAAATCGAATCAAGCCAACATAATTGACGCATTACATTTATAATGTTCAATGCTAAGATGTACGTTTATTAAATATTTCAATTATTAAATTATCTATATGTGTTCCTCTTAAACAGCAACAATCGAATAATTTTAGTTCCTTGCAATAAAGACTAGGATGTTAATATTCATTTGTGGGTGAGCACTTTACATCAACGTGTGTCCATAGCAACCGTGTCTTGGGATGTATGAAACTATGAATTTTAATATCGTAGAAAATATTGTTGATATCCCTAGAGCACAGTCACTGGTCCATAAAAAGACGATAGACACGAGCGCAATCCTATCATGCAAACACTGTTAATAGTTTCCTTTGAAGTTAACCAAAATACAAATATTAAGGTACACTTTCCACTTATGTTAGCGAAATATAAGTTAAGTGAAACCGGTGGTTCACTGTTCAGTCGAGTTATTTTTTAGATTATGTGACTAGGTTCAATATTGCTAATGGGCTCATTAGTTCACCGTCATGGCGTTATTGGTCGCGCGATATTTTTCTGTTAAAGCAACTTAACAACTACATGTATAGAAATGCATGCACACTCGTGGAACACAACTACATGTTATAAAAGAAAAATTGCGCACACTACATATGAAGATACTAATTCTTCAATTTATCAAGAAACTAGATTTGATAAGTTAACTGCATTCCTTTTCATTTCTCATACCATTGAAAATCGCCAGTCGACGTTTCGTTTTTTAGTGGAACCTTCGAGCTTTTACAGGCGTTATTAAGAGTTGAACTTAAAGCCGATATCATTAGTGAACGTTATGTTTTAAAAGATTAAACACATTTGAGAATGTGTTTTGGAGTGATCTTTTCATTTCGTTGACAACTATAGCATGATCATCGAATTGACAATTTAACTTTTGTACTACACTTTAATATTTGAGTTACAAAATGGTTACACAAATTTCGTGTGTATTTCCCCAAAATTGATTTACAAGCACAACTGACATTTGAAACAACATTGTTTAATAATGCAGAAAAAAACCATTACACTAATATCCGATTATTTCCATTATTTTACTTATAAGTTTAATTGAGAGTATATAACTGAAAAAAGCTGATAATTGCAATAACATGATTTATGCAATCATGCAGACCGATGACTGGTGTCTTACAGCTTTGCAGCCATCCATCACTTGCACAGAATGAAACTTTAAAGTCTGCTTAATATAATACTTTTGTCCAGTTTTACCCGCTAAAATATCTACGTTCTTGCTAGAGCTTTCTCGAAACACGCTTTTGTACCACAGTATAAATCGTTTATGTAGATAACTGGCGCCGCTAAATCAACCAGATGCGCTCTTTGCGTTGAAAGCGATTTTATTGAAATCGTGACAAGTTTGTTATACATTATCTAACGTGCGATGACAAAAGTCAACATATCGCGCAAAATCTCATAAAAATACTCAAATAATTGAATACTGGTCTTAAGTTTGTACGCTTACTCTATGTATCAAAACGAGCAATATACTTGTATATTTGCTAGAACGTACGTTTCGGTATTTTTCCGAAATTAGAATATTCTCAGGTATTTACAAGTGTTAGCTGGAACAGATAAAATATTTTTAAATTCGAATATCAAATATATTACCTAAAAAGGTTGAATTAGCGTATGAGCAGCGTTCTAACGTCATTTTACAACCAGGACATTTGAACTTCAAACAAATTGACCCAAAGTGAAATGCGAATTCAAACTTATTTAGACAAGAATGACATGCCAGAACGTCTATGATATAATCAGGAAGCACAATTGTCCGTGCGATCAAACGCTTTAGATATTGAAACCAAAGCTATACATTCTGTCTCTGCAAATTAAACAAATCTTGACAAGATTTCGAAGAGTTATTAAGTTATGTCAAAGATTTTTTGATGGCGTGGCTCACCTCAAGTAAACATTTATCTGATCGGACACAATGGAATCGCCAAAGTGTTTTATTTATTAGTATATGTGTAGAGTTATTCGTCCGCAAAGATCTCAATTCAGCTAAAGGCGTTCACGTTAGGAATCGTGAAGGTCATGAATGGTAAACTTCGGCAATAGTCAAGTTGGATATCGCATATTGGACAAACACAATTACGGAGATCTTTTTCATTGTACATTTAATATATAAAAAAAAACAATTATCAGCTAACAAAATGCGTTAGCGATTTTGTTAGTTTTTTCTTAATGTTTTGTACATGATGCATATGTTTGCAAAAAACATTATATCACATCTATAGAACTGAGAAAATAAAGTGCACAGTTATGCTTATGTAGTTCTTAGAGTGTGTGTCATATAAAGACTATATTCATTCTACTGCTGTTCATTTATGTGTATGCAATCAAAACGCTGGACAACAATAATTGAGAAAATAAAGTTAGACTATTTACACCATGCATTTTTCAATTCCTGTCAAGCTTACAAATACGTTTACAATAAGACAATAGACTTTGTGTACTATTTTACAGTGCACCTTAAATTTATTTCGGTAATGAATACGAGTTTATTGTAAAATTAACAATGTAGTTGTCCAAACAATGTATAACACGCACCATTGACACAAGCGTTATTCAAAATGACGAAGAGGTGTTTGTTTAACCTTTTCGACGCACACAACATTTAATCTGTAACATATTTATTTGTGCATATTAAACATAGTTGCTTTCAGAATTCCCAAGTCAATTCTTTAGATCTTTAAGTATGTTGATTAAACACAGAATATGGTTTGTCAAACATTATTTAGTAAACACTGGTTATTTACACTAGCGAACCAGGTTTGCTATCACACCGACGCATGTGTGTTTTTTCTCTGCAATCGTTCCGGACAGGTAAGGTTTCTGCCCAGAACTAAGAGCACATTTTACATCGAACTAACTTTTTCATTTTCTCGTTCATTTAAGTTAAACAATCCATGCATTATAAGAATGAACGTTCACTTCTGTATGATGCGATTCACACTGAGTCAAAGTGAGAATCAATTTAAATAGAACTTTTATTGTCCGTTTGCGTATTGACAATTTTAGGTTGTGCAGTCCTTTCACGTTTCGTAAGCTAGTCTCTCTAGTCGCGCATGTTTTTTGGATAGTGGTTCTGGTACTCAAAGCATGCATTGTGTGATGAACCTAATAATGCGGGTATTTGAGTTTCGTTCATACGCAAATACATTTTCTTGTTGCTCTAAAAGAATCTGCTTCACTGTTATTTGTTTTTTTTCCTCACCTGAGTACAACGTTCTCATGTTAAGCTTTCGTGATCACCTTTTGTTCGTCGTTCGTCATGCGTCATACATCGTGCGTCGTTAACATACACCTTCTGAACACTATAGATACCACATTTATTGTCCAATCTTAAACTCGGTCAGAATATTTGTCATCGTGATATTTCATGACATTGTGTATTAAGACGATGTACATTTAAATAAATCTTAATAAACTGTCTGTTCTGTCTGTTCTGTTCTGTTCATTTCGGTCGTGGATAAAACCGGGTCACATTGGGGCAAAAACCAGGTATAATACCAGAACATGATGGTGAAAACTCTCGAAGTCATATTGTTTTTCCAATCTTTATGACACTTAATCAGAACATTTGTGTAATGATATATTGGCTAAGTTCGAAAATGGTTACGGTCGGATGAAAAACATGTCCGCCTGGAGGCGGGCTGTTTTCTTTATATCGATGCAGTGAATCATTTTGAACACTCTAGAAGTCACATTGTTTGTCAAATTTTCATGAAACTTACCCATAATATGTTTTGTACAATTATGTCTCGGCTGAATTGTAAAACAGTTCCGTTTTATAACATGGCTGCACGGGGGCGGGCAGTTCATCTGATGCTGCTTTATTTAATCTCCGTGAACACTTCGTATCTTATATCTAATCTTCAGGACATTTACTAAGACCATTTTTGTCGATGATATTTCGGCTGTCTTCGAAAACGAATTGGTACAAAAGAGGACAAGGCAGTGCAGTTTTCCTTATTCTTTATCAAAACGTTTGTTGTAATGATATTTCAGCCGAGTTCAAACATAGTTCCGGAGCAAAAAGCAATGTCAGAAGAATAGTTTATTATACAAACAGCACATAAGCTGCTTAGAGCAGTTAGGTTTTTACGTTTTCATGTGAGCAACAAAGGGCCATAGGCCTTCTTGTTTACTGGTCAATATATCGAACACATTTTGTTCAGGAAAAACATTTAAAAACAAAATCTGTATTTTTCACTTAAAATATACATACTAGTATTAATGTCTAATTTATGTATTAATGTAATTATAGTGTAAACGTGACATTTAAACGAAATTCATAAAATAATCCAATTTGTCTGATCTACATGTATGATTAAAATAGTTTGATATTTGAACGAGACTTGTAAGAAAAATGCACATTTGAACATATTAAAATCCTAAACATTTAGGCTTTGTAACAATCTGAAATTTGAAACTTTTTTAATGCAAACGAAGATTGCACAAGTACGTCACTTATCTTTAATAAAGATATATTTCCCGTTGTGATGTTTTCGGAATCAGATATCTAAATCTCTTTATCGCTGGTATAACAGTATACTGGGAAATGTTTAGGGGTTAATGTTAACGTGTTAGATATGGCCAGTGCCTTTGTCACAAGATATAAATATACATCAGCTTATATACCCTTGTAAGTTCAGGTGCGTTTTTAAAATAAATACATAGAATAGTTTCACACTAAGTAATCCGGCAAAATATAAAACAATTTGTGACATGCCTTGTTATATCATCCATATCATCCATATTTTCACGTACGATATTTCATTGTGTTTTATGTTAAATATACAAAAATGTTATCCTGCTTATAGCCAAAGATTAATAAAAACGACACATGTTCTGCGAAATGTTATACATATTTAAAAACTTGGATGTGATTCTAATATATGATGAACAGTATTGATTATATTGTTTGTATAATGTATTTCGTGATTAATATTAAACATGAAATTATTTATAATATTTATACAATTCTAACTTATAGTTAACTAAATATTATCAAAGTTCAACATATTTATTATCGCTCTGTACTTGTATCTCAATTATGAAAATAAATGCATCGATAATTTACTTAGTTACGTATTTCATGGTATGCAAATCAGTTTGCCAATACAACCTGCTCACACTATAGTACATATTTTAATTTGCGCCATTTCTAACTTCATGCTATTGGCTAATATCACTCTGCAACATAAAGTAACATTGCTCAGTAATACTGTCGGCTTGTGCATGTATTAATTTGTAACTAATTATTCAGATTACTTAACAACTATGCTTTTGTGAAAATAAGTTTTAACCTGACCTCATATTATATAGCAAAACCGTAACTGGTTTCTCTGCTATTCTGAAAACTAGTACTGGGTTCCCACTGACTTTAAAAAACTGACCATTATATCCGACATAAATACAACTAGTCCGTGGTTTTTGGAGCACGAATAATTCCAGTGATTTTGCATGTTACTTAAAAGGATATCCGACGTTATGGTCATACATTTTGATAGGCATGATAGGCATGATACATTATCTGACTGTTTTGTCACATACCATGCATGATATTTAAATGATATCCTACATTTAGTAATGACACTCTTGCCACTGAAGTTGCAGGCGACCGTGTTTACCATATGAAGAGCATGCTATTAAGAATGTCAAAAATGTGTCACATACACGTATGATGTTATTCCGTTTGATGCCCACTCAAATATTTTGCATGTTGACATCCTGCATTCTTGCTTCTTGGTAGATGGTGTGCCGTTTGACACTCGCGGACCTTGGGAAACCCGAGGTAAGGTCAAGTGCTTCCATATAACTTCTTGCTTTTTATATAAAAGAAGGAGAGAAATCAACAAAACTATTTTAAACCATGCTGTGTTTACAAGTAGGTTGTCGCATAACAAATAAAGATGATACATCTACTTTGTGAAGCATATGCTTCCAGTACCATAAGAAAGCTGATATCGTCAATTTTAATCGGATGTAAAGATTATTCGTATATATGGTGCTGTATTCAAAAGCAACAACAACAGAGCCAACCTCTGTCGTTCCCTACAAAGTTTTTGGTAGATTAATAACATTCCATTTGCACAACGTTTTTGTCAAGGTCGTCACAAATTACTCGATCGTGTTTCATTTAACAATACCCTCCTATTTAAAAAGGTTATCACACCTGCTTTCCGGTTTGCTAACAGTAGTACCTACCCGCCGTATTGTATGCTATCGTATGTGCCTTTGCATTGAAAGTAGTTCCGTACCGTGCCACACTGGTATCTTGCTTTCCAAAGAACCAGACACGGACTGTTTCGTTTAAACTGCGATGGCACATTTGCAATGCAGATCATGCAAAGACGGGTCATTCTGCCAGCCTTTTATCTTCATCTTGCTCACTTACGTCCGTAACTGGTAGCCATTATTTCCCATGTAAAGTCCGTTTTTAAATGATATGCAGATTTTATTTGTCGCATCAGATGTACTAGAGTTTGGAAAACAATCACGGAACTTTAACATACCGTATAAACTATACTCATTTGAACAGAACTATAAATTTGTCCAAAAAAGATCAAGCTCTGTTCGTAAATACAAACTAGTATGGTGCCTTTCTTTCTCAAACTTTCAAAAACCCGACATACAGCTATTACTGTAAAATATTTTTGATACCCGTATTTGCAGACATTTTGCAGTATAATCATACGGTATAATACACACGTTTTCTCATCTACAATTAAAAGTTCGGCATAAATTGCTTAAAATGTATACAAGACAACGTCGGAGTTAAATTGTTTCAGTATAACAATAATAGCATTTAAGAATGAAAAGTTTACCACTTTAGGGATCAAACACCTGGCCTTTGGATCATAAATATACCGCTTAAACCATCTGGAATATTACATAATAAGTGGCATTCTATAGTATATACAAGCAATCGACGCATTTTCGCAAAATATAACGAAAAAAGAAAACTTGAAATGAATCGTTTCGCGTTTGTAACAATTTGTGATTTTCTCAATTTCTAATGATTGAAACTCATAAATGAAATTGCAATTTCAGTAAGAGTCTACGTCATGCGGGTCATGTCGCGGACATATGAATAATGTTCTTTTATTGTTTGAATCTGTGACACAAAGATGAAAAAATGTCATTTCTTTAATCTGTGAACAAGTTCTTTTAAATGTTGTTGGAACCAAGTTTATACACTGCTGGTGTTGCGTCCTGTGAATATCCATTTGGGCTTTATTTGTGGCGTTTTGAAGTTATTAGATACCGTTTAATTAGTTGAATTGAATATGCAAATATGAGTGTTTATTATTCAGTGCATGGGGGTTATATAAATCTGGAATTGATACTTTCTTCGAATGTGTTTCGTAAGAAAACAGTTCGTATCATATTCCTGGATTAAATCTATTATTTTAATTGAAAAAAGCACGGGCAGTTGTGGTCATTACATTTTTACAGATATTGGAGTTTAACGCTGTGTAGATGTGTGCTTTTTATGATGAGTTTGATTTTGGCATATGCATATCGTTGTATGTGCTTATTGAAAAGAAAAAAATAGATGTAATCGGCAGCTTTTACCTTTTTTAATATGTACACATGTTGCCAATTAAAGATTGTAAAAAATTATGACAAGTAATTAAAGTCAAGGAATTAAGCTGTATACTCATTTGTTAAGAGTTCAATTAATATAATCGTGTATCTCACATTATGCTCTGCAGGACAATATAGTTAACCAATAGTATGCGTTACATTTGGAAAAAAATAGTATACGCTGAACATATTTACAGCTTAATATATCATTCACACATCACAGTCCTAACCTGTACTGTTTTGACTGCATTCAATAGTTACTAACAACTGGATTGCATCCACTTTCGATATCTAGAGCAATGCACTGTCTGACCTATGAATATAACAGTTTTGCTAATTATATTTAAAAGTTTGACATTATTGCTCCACCGACACTGAGTACTGAAAATTTCAATTCGGATTGAAATAAAACATACATTTAAGGTTCTTTGCGGGTAATGTTATAAAGCATATCCATAGAATGACCTACATATATATTTAAATCACTTAAACTACTTTTTAACATGTTTCATTTTACCTTACGGAATATCCATGAAGAGACTTCAATTATGTGATGTCTAGGAACTTACATGACTGCAATTTTGGAAGTCAGTGAAAAATCTGAGTAAATTACTCACAATCTTCTGTAAATGCAAGCCCCGTAAATAACTCTCTGCTATAGCCCCCGCACAACCCCATGTCTTGCTGACCGCATACTTAACACTTGCAAGAAGACAAATGGGAGATTATTACTGATATTTTATGAACAATATGATTTTTGAAAAAAAAATATATAGTCATACAGTGTATAGTCATCAAATGAACCTTACAATTTGTTCTTTCTTTAATCAGCACGGTGTCGTAGTTTTGCTTGCACTTCTTTCCTTCTTGTTCTCTTATCTCAGGTGAACATACCCATGTGGAAACATTATATTTATGTAACATTCTTTAATAAGGCATTATTCGCAGATGTTTATCTGCAAGTAATTAAAAAATATCTTTATATACAATCTATAAACATCTGTTATGCAATTTGTAAATATGGGATTAATTGCACCAATAACAATTTTCTTTATTGAGTACTGATTTTGCAGATAGATAAGGCGCGTATAACAAGTCTAAGGTGCTTACATGAAACATTAAAAGTAATGTATCACTTGTTTTAGTGAAAGCTCTTCACTTTAGAAGTGGAATAAAATTACCTGCAAGTGCTAGCATGCTAGGCTATTTTAAATTTTTTTTTTGCACGTGCATAGATGTTAATTTCTAAGCGATATCTGTTTGAGTACACTTTTTGTTCCGGTTTATCAGTTGTATAGATCGGATAGGGAGATATCTAGAGCAAAACAGCACTGGGGCAACTTTAAGAACATAATTTACTATGTAAATTCCTGTTTCATGACTCAACAACGACCTCCGATGAAAGCACGTAAATCAAGAAGAGCAAAAAAACGAACCCTTCACCAGAATTACTGCGGTTCATTTGAAAACCATGTTTAACATACACATTTTTTTTTAATACCTTATTGCAAGTTTGAAAGCCATTAAGGCGCCGTCAACCGTTGCATGTATGTTTTATTACTGGCCATGTCTAAACAAAGATCGTACGACAATTTAAGCTCCGATTGAATCTTTATTTCGCAACAACAATTCATATGTATGATTATATTGTTCCTAATATTAAGAGGATGTGTAGATTCAAAACTTATTAAATTTAATGACTAAAATTAACTAATAATTGAACATGGTGCTAAGCGATTAATCTTCTGCAAAAATGTAAATTATAGTTTTCGTACGATTATGTTTGAGAATGGCTGATCATAGGCTGGTGTTCTAACCTATTGTATGTATTGTTATCTTGATATCACACTGAGACTGGTATATGATTCTTTTTGTGAGTTCTTGCATTGGGTTTGTATATATATATACGGTTATATATGTTTCTGTATATACGCGTACCCTGTTTCAAAATGCACACTGCATGTACTTATTGTAAGCGTTTGTATCTAGTAGATGTTAAAGCATTGTATACATAAGAAAAGATATCCAGCGTGTGTCTGTTTTTGGTTCTCATGGTATGTATATACATACTTACGTAATCAACAGGCGTTGTAAAAATCATACGGGGCAACATCGGAAATATACTTTTTTAGGTAATTAATTTTCTGTAAGCTTCCAACGTCGGTTTAAAATATCGATATAGTTTAGTTTAAGTTATGCATGAAGTGTTTATTATCGTGCGTCAATCTGTATTTGACAAACATATGCGCTTGTTTCAAATACAAGGATAAAACCAGCATAAATATGTACATGTAAATGTATGTATGTATTTGTGAGCGCATTGCTTTAAGACTTATAAGAGCGTTTGCGTATTGTTATTATAATCATTTACTTAATATATGTGTGTAATATTAGTGGACTGACTATATTTTAGTTTTTCGGATTAGTTTGTTCCGTTAGCATGCATGAGCGGCAGTTTTCACACAATGCCTAGTTACATAACAAAGTTCCACTAATCAGTCTGCTTTAGTCATTAGTTTCAACGTGTAGCTAACTGCAATCGAGAACTATCCTTGCCTAGGAAGAGCAAATAAGCCTAGGCTGGTTTGTCAGCCTAACATGCACAAGAGTTTCTCCTATTTACAATTGTATTCGTTTTAAGACTATGACGTTGACCTCTTGGGAGTTAACAATCTACGCGATAACACATGATTTATCCTTTTATACTATATGCATCGTATTCATCGGCGTTAATTTAAACCTTTTGCAAAAGCAGTTGCAAGAATCAAACTCATCACAAGTTGCACACTTCAACACATAATTGTACTCCATATATTTGTAAAAATGTCAAGAAAAAAAACCGTCCCTTCTATTTTCAATTAAAAGGACGGTCATAGCTTTGATCCAGCAACACGATACGAATTTTTTTCTTAGTAAACACATATCGCCGAAAATATCAATACCAGAACTCCCCATGCACTGAATAATAAACACTTATATTTGCATAGACAATTTAATTACTTAAACGGTATATAATACCTTCTGAACGCCACATGTGACGCTCATAGGCATATTCACCGGAAACAAAACCGACAGTATATATAAACGTGGTACCAACTACATTTAAAGGGACGTGTTCACGGAATCTCGAAATGAAAAAATGTCAAACTTTTGTCACAGATTCACAAAATAAAATAAAAAATCATACCAACTAGTGAAATAACACGAGCGACGTAAACTTATACTGAATATAAACTTTCGTTTATGAGTTATTAGTATTAGAAATTGATAAAAAATTATAAATCTTTACAAATACTTACCGATTAAATAATTATTCCTTTTCTTGTCTTTATATTGTGCGACAATACATGCATTTATTATATAAAGTATAAAATATAATTTAATAAACCGTATGGTCGACCGCGAATCCGTTATCATAGCTACAAAGTTTTGTTTAAAAAATGCTTTAAAATGCGAGAAAATGTGTTATATGTGTAGTATAAATTATATATCTTTCACAAAGACAATACGCTTAGAATAATGTTATATTTGTTACAATTATTAAACTTTGTTTTTACACCATGTGGTCACGTTGTTTTTACCTTATCCATGTGACATTCTCACTAAAACATGTTGTATGTCATTCCTTTTTTAAATTGATCTTTCCTCACAATGATGTGTGTTTTGTATATAATTGTAACGCATGCTGCTATTGCATATGGATGTTAATGGCGATAAACTGTATGCTTAATCAAAAATAAAATATTCTGTTCTGTTCTGTTATGTTCTGTTCTGTTAAGACACATAGAATCTACATATATGATAGTTTCTATTCTTTCTGATATGATGTATCGCGTGAGATATTGGCTTCTTGATTCACAAAACGCCGGTCAGTTCATTTAATTACGATCGAGGCTGGGAATGAACAATGAAGTGTGTCGTCTCTCTTTATTGAGTCTTTCCATGATATATCCTGAAACTATAACAATAACATTTACTCACAATCAGTGGAACTAATAACCACTTATGTTTGGTACTTAAATGAAATGGTAATAATATACTTTCTTAATTAAACGGTGGCCATTAACCCAATATATATCGAATATAAACTGACGTTTATGAGAGGGATTGATTGAGCGAGATTGAAATTGATAATTGGATCAAGGCTTTGTAAACACTCATTAGGACATGTCTCAAAAAGTTCTGGTTTCTTTTTTGTTGAATGTAATAGAGTTTTGGTTTAAAGACATTTGATTAAATTAGATTCGAGTCCAAACAAACTACTACACAAGGGCCACATATCAGAAATATAATAAACGGAAGATAAGACTTTTATGAGACACTCATTCGTATGAGACGAAAGCAAAACAAAGTTTCCAATATACCGAAACAGTGCACTACAGAATGCAGCGGCGGTACAAATTATTCATCAAACACGTAATTTATTAGAACGAAAGTAACAATGCAACAAACAAACAGAATAGCATACTTTTACATAGGCTTTGCAGATCTCTTGGAATATTTTTCTTTTCAGCAAATCTCAGTAATGACATGCAATAGAAATTTCAACAACTACGTGGAAGGTCTATAATGGAGTTTTCTGGGGGTCCCGATAGACCTCAAAAAAGCCAAACGGGCGGCAATTAATATACGTACTTATTTTATTTCTGTATAATTTGCTCACCGCCTCCCTTAAAACGCTCAAAGTATGATTATATTGATTTTGCATTATCTGATAACGCTTTTGAAACAGGTTTAAATTCACGCCGATGAATACGATGAAAATTCTCTAAAAGGATGAATTGAGTGTAATCTTGTAGGTCGTTAACTCCCAAGAGGTCAATGTCATCAAAATACTTATTAAACAAGGGCATCACATACAAATAAAAAGAAGGCAGAACAGCATGACATTCAACACACATGCTGATAAACCATGTTTCGAGAATATTTATCTTAAATGAATAATGATAGACCATCTTAAATGATACGAATACAGAAGACACAACTCCTGTTTCGGTTATGATGCTTTATCGTGAGTAAGCGTCGTTAGTCGGACATACAGGGCTGTATTGCAATCTATAAAACAGTTCTGCGGAGTTTAATACTGATAGATATAAGATTAATGCCTTCATATGTTCTCGTGCTCCACATGAATCGCCTGTAATTGAAACAACCGTTTATTAATATTGACTACAGAGCCAGAATGTGACAGCTAAGTTTTACAAACATACATCAAAAAGATTTAAATGTTTTGACAACACATTTTCCAAGAGCTTTGTGCAAGCGTAAGACCGGTGGGTCATCTTTATTAGAACATGAGGGGTGTGATTTTTCCTTCTTTCAGCTGATTTCCTCTTTTTTCAATGTCAAACTTATTTTAAAATAGTTATAAACAACGCTGGATCTATATACAAATAACGAGTTTAACTGAACCCTGTTGGTGGGTAGAACATTTTCCTCCATTGAGTTGGTTTTTAAATCACATTCCTGAACATGTATTTCCTAATTATTGAGTATGAACTATCGAGATTAAACGATAAATCATTAACGCGATGTTAGACAAACGTAAATTGTAATGTTGCTTATCAATTTAATTTACACATTGCGACTTACAACACTCGGATAGAATGATAAAACATATATTTTCTAACAGAAATTCTTACGAATTGATAAAAGTGAGGTCACGACCTGACTTTCGTAGTTTACAAAAGATCAATAATTTTAAAATTTACGGCATTCAGTTGTTGGTATGTTTTTCGTAAGAACACTGATGCAGCTTTAGTTATTATGTTAATACTCAAATTAAAAATTCGCATTAAAACCATTTACAATCAATAAATAAACAACAGTTTTATGACCAGAATATTAATATATCACTGCGAAATATGTTTTGAACACGTGGTCTTTTTATTTGATTGATAAAATTGTGAACACTCTTGGGTCATTATAGACCCACTTGTATTCGGGCTAGCTTGTGTTATGAATATGGAATGGGATATTCACTCTTATCTTTAATTCAGGCAACTGTAAAGTTAAGCTTGGCGATGCATCGATAACCCAGAAACTGTCATAAGGAAAATAACATTCTCTTAATTTGTTTGGTCATTCATTTTAGTTCGCCAGATTCGCATTAGTGCGGTCTCTTTTGAACAACACTTGATATGTGTTTGGTATAGGATAATCTTCACCAACGCGTGTTGCGAGAGAAATGAAATTATATTCAGTTGCTTAAAACATGATTTGATGTGATATTGTTCGAACATTAACGATTCCCTGGAACACGATTCTGAAATGTTTATCTTCTTTCTAAAATTGAACACAATACTAGTGTAACGCAATAATGTTTTGTAGATTGAAAACGTGATTGGATGTTATGCAACGCAAATATCAACGATTTTCTGGAGCACTGTACATAATATTAATGCTAGTATTTAGCTGCAGAATGTTCCATACCACGAAATATACCATGCCATGCCATGAGAATGACTTTGAAATGTGTCATGAAATGTGTACCGGTATATTGGATGCATGCATGCTTTCATTTTTATTTTGGATTTTACAATGAATTCATATAAGGAAGAAATACAAATGCGAAAAGTGGAAACAAGCAAACATATTGACGCATGACATTTATAATGTTCAATGCTACGATGTACGTATATTAAATATTTCAATAATTAAAATGTCTATGTTGGTTCTTCTTAAACAGCAACATTCGAATAATTTTAGTTCCTGGCAATACAGACTGGGATGTTAATATTCATTTGTGAGTGAGCACGTTAAATCAACGGTTGTCCATAGCAACCGTGTCTTGGGATGTATGCAACTATGAATTTTAATATCGTAGAAACTATTGTTGATATCCCTAGAGCACAGTCACTGGTCCATAAAATGACGAAAGACACGACCACAATCTTAAAATGCAAACACTGTTAATAGTTTCTGTTAAAGTTAACCAGAATACAAATATTAAGGTACACTTTCAACTAATGTAAGCCAAATATAAGTTAAGTGAAACCGGTGTTTCAATGTTCACTCGAGTTAATTTTCAGACTATTTGATTAGGTTCAATATTGCTAATGGGTTCATTAGTACACCGTCATGGCGTTATTGGTCGCGCGATATTTTACTGTTAAAGCAACTAAAGAACTAAATGTATAGAAATGAATGCACAATCTGGGAACATAACTACAGTCAATAAAAGAAAACATGCGCACCCTAAAAATGAAGATACTAATTCTTCAATTTACCAAGAAACTAGCTCTTGATAAGTTAACTTCATTTCTTTTTATTTCTCATCTTATTGAAAATCGACAGTCGACGTTATAAAGAAAATCTCTCACCGTTATTTAGTGAAACCTTCGAGCTTTAATTAAGAATGTATTTTGGAGCGATCTTTTTATTTCGTTGAAGTCTAGTATGATCTTCGAATTGACCATTTAACTTTTTATAACACTTAAATATTTGAGTTGCAATATGTTACACATATTTCGTTTGTTCTTCTCAACATTGATTTATTAGCACAACTGACATTTGAAGCGGATTGTATATACATACAGACAATACCCATAACACTAATATCCAATTACTTCCATTATTTAACATCTGAGTATATAACTGAAAATAAGCTGATAATTGAAATAACATAATAGATGCAATTATGCAAACTGATAACTGGTTTCTTGTAGTTTTGCAGCCATCCATCACTTGCACAGAATCAAACTTCTGCTTAATATCATACTTTTGTTCAGTTTGAACTGCTAAAATATTTACGTTATTGCTAAAGCTTTCTCGAAACACGCTTCTCTACTATAGTATAAATCGTTTATGTAGATAACTGGCGCCGCTAAATCAACCAGATGTGCTCTTTGCGTTGAAAGCGATTTTATTGAAATCGTGACTACTTTGTTATACATAATCTAACGTGCGATGACAAAAGTCCACATATAGCGCATAATCGCAGAAAATACTCAAATCATTATATACTGGCTTTAAGTTTGTACGTTTATTCTACGTATCAAAACCAGCTCTGTATATTAGCTAGAACGTACGTTGCGGTAATTTTCCGAACGAACATATTCTACGGTATTTACAAGTGTTAGCGGGGAAAGATACAATATTGTTAAATTCGATAATTAAACATATTACGTAAAAAGGTTGCATTAGCGTATGAGAAGCGTGCTAACCTTATTTTACAACCAGGATATTAAAATTCATGCGAATTCAAACTAATTTAGACAAGAATGACATGCCAGAACGTCTTTAATATAATCAGTACACATATTTGTTCGTGCGATCAAACGCTTTAGCTTGTGAAACCAAAGCTATACACTCTGTTTCTGCAAATTAAACAAACCTTCACAAGATTTCTCAGCGTTAGTCCGTAATGTCAAAGGTAATATCTATGGTATGGATAACTTCAAGTAACACATATCTAATCAGACACAATAGAATCGCCAACGTTTTTCATTGATTAGTTCGTTTGTTGAGTTATTCTTCCGCCAAAAATCTCTATTCAGCCAGAAATGTTTATGTAAGGAATCGTGAAGGTCAACTACGACACTAGCCAGGTCGGCCATCGTTAATTGGACAAAAACAATACACAAACTCACTGTACATTAAATAAACAATTTAAACATCTAATAAAATGCGTTAGCAACTTTGTTAGTTTTATCTGGATGTTTGGTATATCATATACAAAACATCCAGATAGCACTAACAAAGTTGCTATATGATGCATATGTTTGCAAAAACAGAATATCTCTACGATAGAACTGAGAAACACATGTGCACATGTTTGCATATGTGTTCCGTAGTGTTGTGTGATTGTGTGTCATATCAGGAATATGGTCTATTCTTATGCTTTTCATGTATATATATATATATATATATATATGATATTTAATT